>JAPYZA010000915.1:0-65092 GCA_030522685.1 Eupelmus azureus | reverse complement strand
CAAAACGAGAAAGCTCAGCAATACTTCTTCGATGCAACGGAAGCGGAGTCCTGGATGAGCGAACAAGAACTTTACATGATGGTGGAAGATAGAGGAAAGGACGAGATTTCAGCTCAGAATCTCATGAAGAAACATGAGAGCTTAGAGAATGCTGTTGAAGATTATGCTGAGACTATTAGACAAC
This sequence comes from Eupelmus azureus, assembly GCA_030522685.1. Lineage (NCBI taxonomy): Eukaryota > Metazoa > Arthropoda > Insecta > Hymenoptera > Eupelmidae > Eupelmus > Eupelmus azureus. Next base: position 64,908 of record JAPYZA010000915.1, on the reverse strand, counting down.
TGGGAGAGACATCTAGGCAGTTGATCAGCAATCAACATCCTCTTGCCGATCAGATCGCCGTCAAACAATCTCAGGTACTTTTTCAAAAAATTATCTAACTAAAATTTTGTTTTTAATTAAAAATCATTGCTTAATTTATTATTATTAAATAATATCTGATAGAAAAAAATAATAATCACCTCTTTTCAATTAGGTTGACAAATTGTATGCCGGCTTGAAAGATCTTGCTGGCGAGCGCCGCGCTAAACTGGATGAGGCTCTGCAGCTGTTCATGTTGAACCGCGAAGTTGACGATCTAGAGCAATGGATCGCCGAGCGTGAGCTCGTAGCCGGCAGTCACGAGCTTGGTCAAGATTACGATCACGTCACCCTGCTTTGGGAGAGATTTAAGGAGTTTGCTCGTGACACTGAGGCCATTGGCTCCGAGAGGGTTACAGCCGTCAATGGTATTGCCGATTCTCTTATTGCCGCTGGTCACTCAGACGCAGCCACTATTGCGGAATGGAAAGATGGATTGAATGAGGTAAATTTAAAAGTTGCAAAATATATAATAATTTTTTTACATTGTTACAATTTTTTGTTAAATTCTCCTATGTTTTTGTAGGTCTGGCAAGACTTGTTGGAGCTGATCGAGACACGCACGCAAATGTTAGCAGCCAGCCGAGAGCTGCATAAGTTCTTCCATGATTGCAAGGACGTGCTTGGGCGTATTCTTGAAAAACAGAATGCCATTTCTGATGAGCTTGGTCGTGACGCCGGCTCCGTATCCGCCCTTCAGCGCAAACACGCTAACTTCATCCAGGACTTGTCCACCCTACAAAGCCAAGTTTCGCAGATTCAGGAAGAATCCGCAAAACTGCAGGCAAGTTACGCTGGTGACAAAGCTCGCGAAATCACAAATCGTGAGGCCGAAGTCGTTGCTGCTTGGAACAATCTGCAGTCCTTGTGTGAAGCCCGTAGAAACAAATTGGGTACAATGATAAATTTTTTAATAACTTAAATCATGTATATTAAGATTGAAAACTAAAATAATATGTTAATTTTTTAGAGGATACTGGTGACTTACATCGATTCTTCAACATGGTAAGAACATTGATGATTTGGATGGACGATGTTGTCAGACAGATGAACACAAGCGAGAAACCAAGGGATGTCAGTGGAGTTGAGTTACTGATGAACAACCACCAGAGTCTAAAAGCAGAAATTGACACAAGGGAAGACAATCTACTAAGTTGTATCAACTTGGGTAAAGATTTGTTGTCCAGAAATCACTATGCCAGCGATCAGATCAAAGAAAAACTCACCGCACTCACAGACCACAGAAACGCACTGTTACATCGTTGGGAAGAACGTTGGGAGAATTTGCAGCTCAGTGAGTATTTCACTTCTGTATTCAACATTACTGTTCGGTTTAAAAAACATTTTTTCATTGTGCGATAATATATTTGTTTATTACTGAAAATAGTTTTGGAAGTATACCAATTCGCAAGGGATGCTGCCGTTGCGGAAGCTTGGTTAATCGCGCAAGAACCATACCTTATGAGTCAAGAACTTGGAGTAAGAGATTTAAATTATTTTTTTTTAACTTTATTATAGTCATGCGAATGATTTTATACTTAATAAATTTCTATAATTCCATTAATCCAGCACACAATTGATGAGGTTGAAAACCTTATAAAGAAACACGAGGCATTTGAAAAATCGGCAGCTGCACAAGAAGAGCGGTTCAGTGCCTTGCAACGTCTGACAACGGTATGTATGAATACAAATACAAATAGCATTCTGCAGACACATAATTTGCATTCATTTAAATATGTTAATGATTTTTGTTATAGTTTGAACTGAGAGAATTGAAGAGACGAGAACAAGAGAGGGAAGAGGAAGAAAGGCGCAAAAAAGAAGAAGCAGCTGCTGCGGAAGCTGCCAGATTGGCAAAGGCAACTCCAGTCGCAAGTCCAGAGGAACCATCAGGCGAAAGGTAATGATACGTTATTTAGATTAGCATACCTTTAAAATCTTGTTTTTTACTTAATATATGCATCAAGTTCTTATTCTTAAGATTATTAAACATACATTATTATTTTAGAGCGGAAGCTGATGGTGTACCGAGCAGAGAACGCGACGACGATCACGGTAAGTTACAAAACAATAAAATATTTAACATACCGATTTGGTTTGTTTTGCAAAACTGTGTCCATAAAGTCAAAAGTAATAGTCCACATTGTTATAAATTCATTAAGTGTCAAGTTAAAATTATAAATTTTGTCGCTTTTTAAAAATTTATGAAATCCAATTAAAAAAAGTACTTAACAATTTTTTCACGTTAAAATTTACACCCATGCAATTAATACAAATAAGAACAGTAATAATTTCAAGCTTATCCAAATTTCAAAATGTCAAAGATCAAGATAAAAAGTGCTATGAAATTAGAAGGTTCAGACTCTTTTCTCTCGCAATATAAAATTGCATTTCTTCCTCTGTCTAGTTCTAGTTCTGTCCGAATCTAACTAACCTTCTAGTTTGAAGGCATTAATAATTTGCAAATGAAGCATGACTCTTGCTAACAGCACGTTTCTTTTTTGCCTCTGTTTTCTCCTCCTATCCGAAAACAACCCATCCCCGCTCCCGAAATGAAAAAACAATCCCTCAAATCGACAAAATTAACGCACCCCAAAAATTAACGCGGCACGGAAATGCACGAACCACAGCGACACAGCGTAAATCTTCCACGCGAACAACGCAGGCTCAAGAGAAGCCCAAGGAAGGTGAGTGTCTACCCGTTGCCGTTGTTTGGTAGATGCGTCGTTATCGTTTATTCCATTCTAAGTGTCTCATTCGATTGTTTTCACATTTATCAATTTTTAGTCTTTACGATTCTCATTTAATTGTTTATTCTAAAAAATATACATAATTATATGTGAAAAAATGAAAAAACTACTAACATTTTATGTACAATAAGTATCTATCTGTGATCATTTGTGAATATAATTATGTATACTTCGCTAATAGCAGTGATCTGCAATTTTTCGTTATTATTAATTTTCATATTTTTTGGGTGGTTCATAATGCTCAGGTGATGGAACGTCAAAGCGAACATACATATTTTCTCTTTTCAGCCTATAACAACTTATAATATTAAATGCAATTTTTTTTTTATAAATATTAATCTCGTAGCGGAGTGGTGTGACTACTTGTAAAACATAAATATCTTTTCATGCATTGGCTCTTAAATATAGGTGATGGACGAGCACTTCATGGCAATAGTCATCAGAGCACTTATTAATACATTAATTTAATAATACAAATTTTCAGGTTCTTAGACATAACTAACTTTTTCATTAATCGCTAATCAGCTTTCGTAGTCGCACAAATTTCAGATTAAAATTAGTTACTGCGCACATGGTAGGTATTGAAATTCAGCACATTGACTCGTAAATAACGAGCAATATTCTTTTTTTTTATATATTTTTATTAAATAGAATTGCATGCTTGTAGATTCTGTAACGTTTTACATTTTGTGTTAGAAGCTTTGTGCTAAATGTTTTTGTACAGTTTTCATTTATTATATTGTAGAAGTGTGTTTTCATTTTTTTATGTAGTGAATAATTTATTTAGTTATTAATACATTTAAAATTTTTTTGTGTAGATTAGATACAGAGTTTATTTTATACTTGCTGTAAATGTTATTTTATACTTGTTGCAAACTCAAAATATTGAGTAATTGTTTATAAAAATTCTGGATAAAACTTAAAAATAATCTACACAAGAAATTAACCTTTTACGTAAACATAACAAAAAGCATGTTTCTTATCGATTCGGTGTGGAGTAGTGCATGCTCAGAAGAGCGAACGGAGACACATCCCGGCTGAGGTACCCATATCACAATCACCATCCCCATCGAAGTCACGATCATCACCTTCCGCCCCTACAAGTAAGTGCACAATCAGCTGGAATTCAAATTATTGTGATAATTTAGTTTTATTATGCAAAATTATCAGATAAGAAACTATATTATAAAAAGATTTAGGTCCTCCATAAAAAAAATTAAATACAAAAGTAGAAAGATTTTTATACTGAGATCAGTAGACTATTGAGACAAAAATATTTAAAAATAACAATTTTCTTAATATAAAGTTTAAAAATTATATTAGTCTTTTTGACAGATTAATGAAGAGTACAAATTATTAGCTTTTGGCAAAGCTTTGTAAAATAGTCTGCGAAAAACATAAAGTTAACTATTTTTATTAGTTTTTACGTATAAGCTATATTTTTATAGATTTTTATTATAGATATAAAAATACTTTTTATGATACTTCAATTAAAATTATTAATATTGCTTTAATTCAGATAATATGACGGTGAAAAAGAAGCCAAAAAAGAAGTCTAAACGACATTAAAAGTACTTTACGAAAACTTTAATTACTCAGCGGCGGCAAAGACACGATGCGGGAAAAAAAAACTAAAAGTAAAGTTATACTGATTTTATTAGACTTGTATATTTTTAGCTTTCTAAATGATTCTATATTTCTTTCAATCAAACAAATTTAATTTTAAGTTGATAATCTCAAAATTCACCGAAAGCAGCAATTAATTTATCTGTTTACAACAGTTTCTCAACAAATTTTATTTTTAGAAATCGCATTCAATTCTCGAAATTCATTGATCTCGTTGCTAAATCGGTAGCGGACGCCGGTAATAAATATAGAAGAGCGTGCACACAAGCACCGTGCACGTAATCGCTCAATGAGATTTCCTGCAATTTAGAATCAATTATTATCTGTTACGCCAGGTCAGCTCAAAGCTGAATCAAGCGGCAAACTGTCAGTACGTTCAGTACGTGAGGTCTTTTTTTAACTTTGAAAGGCTTGACTGCGAATAATTTAGATAGGATTTTGTAAATTATGCTAAAATTTAGGAATCGGTTAATCTTTTAATGATAATTGACGTAGAAAAGTGAAATAGACAACTTAAGAATTCCATAGTGCATGAGATGCAAACTATTAAGATTTTAATAATTTGAATGTAGATGTAGACTTATACACACTTGAAGCACTTTAAGTAGAAATATTATTGTAGAACAACAAGATGCATGAAATTTAACATTCTTTGTAAGTGTCTTCTTCGTATCGATGTTTCGAAAATTTTATTTCATTATGACAAATTTTTTTAAACTCGAAGAAGTCAATTGCAAAATGACAAAAGTAAAAATTGCATGAGCATGTTTGCAAGTGTAACATGAAGACTTTGTAGTTGAAATATCTTCCACTTCAAATATACTCTCTTCAAAAAGGCGAAAAAGGAAGCCTTTACTCTTCACAATGGCGAGAGAAAGAATAAAAGAGGGACCAAGGGAACGGCAGGTGTCAAGAGGTTCTACTGTTCCATCGATCTTTGTACACTATGTCAAACAGTTGTAATAGATGAAAATATTTCGGAAAGTTCAATTCTTCCCCTTTTTTTTGCAAAACTGTCTTAAACTTAAGCAATTCACTATGTTTTTTTCCGATATTTCTTTATATTTGAGAAATATTTCAAAAATCTGATAAAACGATTTGATAAAAAAAAAAAGAAAAATTAAAATCCTGCAAAGTACAAACATCGACAAAAACAGTAAACCAACTACACCAGGCCACCCACCACCTAGACTCTAATAAAACCAAGCGCGATCCAACTCTCAAGCAGGCGCCGAGAGCCTAGCAAGTAAGTAGCATCCCGCGCCCCGGCAGTAAACGTTGCTCTCTTTTTTTGTTTTTCCTCCTGTGTCGCTTGTACCAAACACACGCGCAGCGCCGAGAGCTGGTTCGGAGTCCGGCACGCTGAGGCGCAAGGACCGCAGTCGCAGCAAGTCGCCCTTCAGGAGCTTCCGCTGGAAGAAGACGGCCAAGTCGCCGAGTCTCGACCGCAGCGGTGCCAGCGACGACGAGTACGGTGAGTAATGTGCGAGCCAGTGTCGCAGACATGATTTTTCAGATTCAAGGCAGAGCTATGGTCGAGGATTGGAGTTTGAGAGGAAATTTTTTCGAGCTGCTGGAGGAGATTTTTTTTATGTATATGGAATTGATTTTCTGTTTCAGCGATGTGAGAGAGTGCGGAGTTTACAAGTTTATAGGTGGAATTTTTTTTATAAGTTGATTATCTGATATTGGTTGATTGGAGAATCGATGTTTCGACAAGAGAATTTGGGTTGTGTGTTTATTTACCATTCTATGAAATTCGTATAACAATTTGTTACAAAATTATAGGGAATGAAAAAATATCTACTGTGATACAAGTGAGACTTTTCTAGCTGTATATTAATTTAAAATTTGATAGAATGGTAGATTTGATTATAATATATTAAAAGAGAGTATTTATATAAGTATTCAATGATATTTTTTAGATTAAATAATTTAAAAAGGAAAATTAGATAAAATATTTACGGATTATCTGTGAATTTTCTTTTTAAATGAAATATTATACAGTAGGATACGTTAAAATGCTGAACAGGTATTTATTTTCATTAGTTAATTAACTGAAATTAAAATTTATAGAAAACAAGATGAAACTAGTCTTTTTCTGTTAATATTTTTCAAAATTTTGCATCAAGTTATAAAAAGTAACTGGAGGATATTTATAAGTAAATAAAAAGCTTTAATTCTTATAAAAGTTTTCAATAAATAGTTTAGTTTTAGTTTAGAAGTGAGGGAATTTATGTTTACATTAATGCACAAATAGAAAAATTAATCTTTTTAGCTATGTAAGTTTACATAAATATGCTTATCAGCATGATTTTGGGTGAATGTAAAAAACAGACAGATTTTTAGTATTTTGTTTGCACAAGTTAGACTTAGATTATTAAAATCTGTAGCATTAATTTTATGGGAAAATAATTTAATAGTTTTTTTTATAGAATTTACACAGACACCTAAGTTATGTAAGATTATTCTAATATTATTTCTAGCAACATTAAATATCACATTACAATCATACAGCCCCGCTGGAAAGGAGAAAGCTTTCGCCTACATAATCGCATGAGGCTAGCGAGGAAAAGAAAAATGTGTTATAATAATTTTCGCTTTCAGGTACCCATATATGTATGACTAATGAAAAATCGCTGTTATCGGACGATCCATCGCCTCGTGTTTTAATAATTATTACACACGTACACACACAAAAACACATACCACTTAAAAATGACTCATTCATCAATTATACAAAAGTGTGATAAAGCATAATATATGAATCCAGCCCGTGCATAAACATTACTTTTACAAACATTCGACATTAGATGTTTTAGCAAACTAGTGGCATAAAAATAAAAAAGAAAGCCTAGCTCTCTCTTTCGCTTTATCTAGTCGTCTCCCATGAGTAACAATAATCCAGACGAAATTTCACGAGCATCATTCTGTCCCAATGTAGAAGCACGAAGCCCGAGCGACGACGAGTTCGAGGGCGTGCTGGTGCGCAAACACGAGTGGGAGAGCACGACGAAGAAGGCGTCCAACCGCTCCTGGGACAAAGTCTACATGGTGGTTAGGGGCCAGAGCCTCGTGGCCTACAAGGACCAGAAGTCGTACAAGGCGGCGCCAGATCAGCTCTTCAAGAGCGAGTCGCCGCTCGATCTTAAGGGGGCGAACGTAGTCGTCGCCAGCGATTACACCAAGAAGAAACACGTCTTCCGCGTTAAGTGAGTATAAACCTGCCCAGCTTTTGTATTGTTACTATTAATGGATTTTGTTTTTTAATTAAACATAAGCTTTGATTGCGTATCTTAAGTCACAGACTTTTTATAAAGATTAATAAAAATCGCTAAAGTTTTCTCAACTAAAGCGGTAATTTAAAGCGTTTCTAGATGAAATTGCCAAAGCTATGACTAAAATTTCATTGTTTTCAGGACGCAAAGCGGAGCCGACTTCCTGTTCCAGGCGAAGGATGACGCCGAGATGAACGAGTGGGTGTCAGTCCTGAATCAAGCGGCACAGGGTGCCTCCGTGGCCGGCACGTCGCGGGCGCATACACTGCCCGCGCCCACTCAGGCTGAGACCAAGCGGCGCAGCTTCTTCACTCTCAAGAAAAAGTGAGTCTCTCTGCTTTCCACTTGTACTACCTGGGCCCCGTTTACCCCCGATCTCCTTTAAGTAAAACGCGCGCGAAAAATGGAGGATACACGCTTGATCCACGGGAGAGCAGAAGCACCTTACATGGCAATAGGAGTCGTAGGAGTGTGTGTATATGGGAAACGCGAGTATATATATAGTTTAATTATATATCAGCATAATCGTGCGTTACTTTCATTATTCATATAGTTACATATTGTGTGCGCTCTCGTAGTTTATAGTATAGTTTTGAGCGATCCGAGAGACGATTATTAATTGATATTTTAAGCTTTATTTTCTAAATGCGTGCCTAAATATACAATTACAGTGCGCATTCAAATGGTGATAATCCTACATTTAGAAAATAAAGTATAAAATTAATCGGATCTCTTAAAGCGAGTCATGACCTATACATATTTCATCTTGCTATCGCCAACACAATAAGAATAATCATATAGAAAGCGCATTCTGCTCGTCTTCATCTCGCTTACATTTACTTCTATAGTTTTCATCAATATGTACGTAGATCGTAGAGTACAAACATTCTTTTTTAGCAAGACAACAAAAAAGAAAAAATGATAAATAAAAATAAAGGGCGCACCGCAGAGACATTCGATCATATTCGCATTTGTCATATTTTAGAAAAGCCAAAAAGTAGAAAGCGATAGCCAATGAACAGTAAGAAAATCACACAATTGGAACAACATTTAGAGATGCGGTGAGTCAGTCGCACAATACTATCAACAAATTACCGTTGTAATACTGCACGATTAAGCGATCGTATATACATTATTGTTTTCTTTTTTTTTATAGACTGATTTTTTTCAAGGGGACACTGTGGTTATTTTTGCCATTTTCATTTCAAATAGTGTTTAATATAATAAGAATTAAATTAAATAATATTATTTAATATAATAAAAATAATTAAATGATAACAATTAATATAATTATTTGTTGTTTTCAATTCACATTCTGAATAGTATTAAATATTATAAATTCTATTTGCAACTATATTGTATTACATTAAAAAATTTTACCGTAGTATCCTCTTTTTTTTATAACTTTTTTTTTCATTTTTATATTTTTATTAGCTTAGTTGATTTGGGGTAAAAATACGAGGAATGTTCTTCCAATTGTGAATGTGGAATGACAATACCACAGAGATGTCGCAAGACATCTGCCACTTGTTGGTGATTCATACGACTCTAACTAGAAAATTCGGTAACAATTATATTAGCATAGTAAAATATTTTTAAGCTAAAAATTGTTTACTTAATTAAACTATTATTTTTATTTTGGATGATCTACCCTTTTAATGGCAAGAAATCAAATATACTTTTTCATTAAGCATGAATTATTGTTAAACCCTATTGAGTAAAATATCGTGATTTTATTACGTTCATAGAAAATAATTAATAGAAAACAAATTAAATTTACCAAAAAGTAGGGTATGCATATTCCGACGTATGAAACACCATGTAAAGTCCGTTAACTTATTGTTTGAATTTGAACGGACTTAAATAAAAACGCTTGTTATTCCTAAGTTAATTTTTATTAAATATTAGCATTTATTTTTTTATTATTATTTTAAGTAAATTGCTAGCGTTACCATCCAAAATAGATGTTGTATCGCTGTTAGTTACACATTGCTACATATATCATAATTCATTTCATTTTCATCAAGCTTTTTGTCGCATCATCTCCGTATATCGTTCGAAATGCTTATGCTGCCAGCTAGAATGTTTTTATAAAATCAAATATATCTGATAGGTTATCGTACAAAGTAAATAAATAATATAAATAGTATAAATTGTATAAATAAATTTGTATACCATTAGTGTATACTACGTATATTAATTAATTTATTTTAATATTTAGAGTTAGATATTTTTACAAAATTATTATATAAATGATATTTTATTATATATTAATTAAAATTAAACCATGATAGTACTTATATTAGTGAAAAAAGTATAAAATTTTTGCATGTGCAAATTTCCGATTAAAAAGTTAACACATTAATTAATGTTTTATACAAATTAAAATAAAATAATTATAAATTATAATTTTTATTGTTCTACAACATTAAATTATATTTTATTAAAATGTAAGTCTTCAAACAAAGTCATAAATGCTTTTGCTTTTTATTATGCTTATTTATTTTTAAATTCTCATTTTTGTTATATTATATTTTTTATAATATCATCATAGACTATTATATATAAATATTCATAGAAACTTGTTATTTACTTCGGTTTTTTATATTAATTAAGCCTTTTCTGATTAATTTTACGAATTGGATCATGAAAAAGGGATACTAAGGTATGTGGGAATCCCATGTACTTTCAGTTCCTATTTGCATGACCTAATTTCTACAAAATTAAAATAATTTATTTCTTCTTTTTAAAATTATCATATATTAAATAAAAATGTCAAATATTCACAGCTACGTATTTTTATAAAAAGATAATATCAAATATATAGCTCTCTGATTGATTACATTGTTTTGAAATTTTTAAATTAAATAAAAATTTGTTTATTGTAAAAACAGACTTTGTCTCAATTAAAAATAAATACATATATAACTATTATTAAATATCAATTGATCTAAAGTATCAATTTAGTACCAAATTTAAGGATATAATTTTTTTAAATGATATTATTAGGTATTACATTTACATTTATAATATTTACAAAATATTTTAATGTACAACATCAATAACTATAAACTTTTAATAGTAAAAGTTGATATTCCTGAAAATCCCTATAGTCTTTCTCCTTTCGATGTATAATATTAAAACAGATGCTTAACAGTATTTCAGGCGAGCCTTTATAAAAATACACGAGCCGTAAAATTTTTGAGGTGACCCCCTTTAAAATCCCAAAGTATCCGAGCTTTTAGTAACGCGCATTTGCAACTTTGTTTTTCAGCTAAACTGGAGCAGTGAAGTTTGGCCAGAAAGAGAGGAAGAAAGAGAGAAATAAGAAGGAGGAGCGAGCGCAAGAAAGAAGATAAGAAAGCCGAATCGCCCACGCTCGACGTGCGCCTGATCGCGCGAGACGACGCATGAAGAAAAGCCACACAATCGCACACACACACACATACACAAAAACACCTTTTATCTACACGTACGCATAAACAGACACACGTACACTCGCGTACCTACGAGCACACGAACCTTCGAAGAAGAAAATGAATATCTATTACGTCGCTCTACTTGGTTAAAGCAACGCTAATAAAAAATAAACGAAAGGAGGCGAAGGATGAAGATAAAATGTGTCCCCCCGAATGCGAATGCATACATAATTATAAACATTAGAATGAAAAAGATAATTAAGAGTCGGCCGAGTGTCGCCAAGCGGCGAAGGGGCTCGAATCTTAACGCTGAAGTAATCGCTGAAGTAGAGAATTGCGAAAAAAATGAAACAAAGATTAAGGTGTAATGTTTAAAATGAGATAAAAAAAATAATTAATAATGTCCCAAGTTAGTGCGATCGATTTTTCTACTTAGGCGAAGGAAGATGCAAAAGAATAAAATCCAGTTCATTCTCCCGTAAGTCGTCGTCCCCCTCCGTAATCTGCCCTCTTCGGCGTCATCGACATAAATACATTGTAATACGAGCATGAATACATTGTGTGGAATATAGTGCGAATTTCCCATCGGCGATGCATGAATTTTACGCACCAAAAGTACTACGAAGTAGTAGATTAGGGACTGTCGTGTTTTTTTTCTTTAGATTATAATATTATATTATTATGTTATATTATGTTATTTATCGAATGACGGCATACAAGAGTAGGAAGAAGCCTAACAGTCCATTTTATTTTTTACGAGCTGAAGCAAAATGTGCTTGGAATAATATTAATGTACGACAAAGAATGCAATGGTAAAAATTTGAATGGACTGTAATTTTTTATTGTGTATGCAATTACTTGATAACAAATTGTATTATCCACATTTGTATTCTACGATCCTCTTCGACGAGTTTTTAATGAAAACATAGTTTTTCTTTTTAACGAAACAGAGCAAAGAATAATAATTTTGCAAACGAGTTTTCAATATTTTTTGAAATCGAACGAGCGTCCCAAGCGTGAACCTTCTTTTATACTGATTTTTTTTTAGACTTGCAAAATTATTTTGATTCAGATTACGTATCGACTTTACTTGTGCGAACTGTTCTCAGTTGCTCATTTTTTTATACGAAAACGAAAATAGGAGGCGACGATTATTGCGTTTTTATTCGCGGTAAGTCGACAAATTCTGTGAAATCGAAGACGATGCGCAGAAAGGAAAAATGTTGCACAGAAAAGAAAAATATACCGAGTGTGTCTTTTAATTTTTAAAAACTTTAGACTTTGAAAGGATTCTCTTTTTTTTAAGTGCACTGCCCCTAAATGAAACTACGAAAACTCTGTCATTTTTTCTCTTATGTCGGCGATCTTTGACTGCCATATGTAATTTTTATTATGAGCTTAGCTGCGCTAACTTGGGATAATGTATGAGATATAGCTTTTAACAATTGTTAAAGTCGCATTGTCTTGAGATGGAGAGTAGAGAAGGAAAGAGAGAGTAAAAAAGATGTTTAATCTGTAATGATTCATGAAAAAAAGAGTTTCCTCCCATATGAACCCAAATTATTAACATTAATTAAATGAACGTAAACAAATCGAGACAAAATGCATATACATATATTATATTTAATTCTCTAAAGGCTTTTGAAGAAAATGCAAAAGCTTTATACACTTAGATAAGTAATGTGAATTGTGCGATCCTCGCCAAATCGAATCGTGTAGTATATTTGCGAATTGTATTTTTCTTTTTTGTAATTGTGAATTATTTTCTTTTCTAAATAAGAAAAAAATGTTTTATGAAATTTTACTTTTAAAAAAATTTTAAAATACTCTAGCTGCAATATAAACGTCGTTTCTACATGTATGATTAAAATAATAATATTGTCTCAGCTTTTATTTCCTTGGCGAGTGCGATGATATCGTATCTCTATAAAAGTATAAATGGAGAGGATCGAGAGTCGTTTTACCTGAAGAGTCAGAAGTTGTTTAGGGAGAAAATAAAGAAAGTCGGAAAAAGGATAAACAAGGAAAAAAAGAAATTCTTGTACTAAGAGAGACTTGTACATAAAATATATGTGAATCTCTATTGCACAAGAATGCTTAAGAGAGACAGCAGAGGCAGCATACACATGTTATTATATATATATTCTTTATTTTAAATGACTTTTAATCTGCTTTATTCGCGCGGATCTATATTATATATAAGACATTTTATTTAAGTCTAAAAAGGTTGCATCGCTTAAATTAAATACAAATTTATAATATCAATTATTATCGCTGTGCTTTCCCTTCACTTTTACTTTTTCTTTTACGTATAGTTTATGAATATTATATTATACATTTAATGGTAAGAATGTATAAGTGATAAACAGACAGATGAATCGACTATTACAATAATAATACACGACACTATGAAAAAACTTTTAGGCGACTCCTCTTTCATTTTCTATACGAAAAATATTGCATAATAAAGCGCTTGTTGGTCAGTTTTTCTGAATGAATGTATCGTAGTTCATCTTCTCTCTCATTGTCGAAAAATAAAAAAAAAACATAAAAGAAAATCAAACTTTGAATATCATCGCGTTTAGAAATAATATCAAATACATAAATCAAGATAGATAAAAATATTTGCATATTTAAAAATACGATACGTATTTTTAAGTATACTTACGTATTAACGCGCCAGCAATTTAAGACAGTGGTGTTTTAAATGTTCAGCTTGCTATTATTGTGACATGTGAAAAACTACATGGAAGCATAGAAAAAAAAAGTAAAAAATGGAAAGAAGAGAGAAAAACTGCCAGTGAATGAAAGAAGATTTTCGACCTTGAACTTGATTAGCTTAATATATTTATAAATCTAGTCCTCGGGTTGTTAAGGAATACTATGGAGGCTGGATTTTCTTGTAACAAAAAAGCTGTCATCAAGAAAAAAATCAAATGCGACTTACTGCTATAATAAATCGTTGTTGGAACAATTTACAGTGTTTTATCGCTACTTTTTTGAGAAACTCGTAGTTTTTCTCTGTAGCGACTAGTTACAAAATTTTATCATTTAAATATTTATCTTTTTTAATTGAATCTTTTTTCATCAATAAAATGAGGTTCGTCTAAAAATTAGTTTCAGCTAATTGATATACCATATGTCGTGTACAAACTTTCATTTTAAGTTATTTTATTTCTAGTTATTTAAATAACTATTTAATTTAAAAATTAAGAAAAATATTGATTTCATTTTTAGTTAAAAAATTACATTATATTTGAATTGAATTTGTTTTATATTGATTTTTTGTTCGTGAATAAATATTTATTCAGAGTTTAAGGTTTAGTATTTCGAATAAATATTTTATGTAGCAGTATTTGTTCTAAAAATAGCCTTTAACACAAATGCATCTGTCAAAATCTAAAAATAAAATTCTCAAACGTAGTTGAAACTTTAAATAATGTTCTACATTTTATGATTTACTGGATTAAAGCAGTTTAGTCATTTTGAGATTAATCTTTTTCCTTTATCATCTTTCATAGTAATTGTAATATGATATGAATTTGATCTAATCAGTTTATAGTAAATAATTTATTCCAGTCTTAATTTTATTTATCATGACATACTATAATTATTCATTAAACTAATCGTTTTATTTAAATGTTTTTAATTTTGAACATTTATCAACTAAGTAGCCGTTCCTACCAATAATAACTACCAGCAATATATGCATCAGTACAAAATTTTTTATTGAGGATAAAAACAGATGCCAATCAAGAAAAGCTCCGAAGAATATCAAGAAAAATAAAAATTGATATACCTAAATACTTAAAATTAATCTCAACTATAAATATATTTTATCTTAAATCTGATTAGCTTGACTCGACATGACCGTGACTAAAAAATGCAAATAAACAAATTTGAAGTAAAATGTGTACAGTATTTTTTCTAGTGCTATTCAAAATACATGGATTCCAGAAAAATTAGTACGTCAGTATTCTTACAAAAATTTTACAATAAGCATTTTTCATAAACAAAATTTCTGTCCTAAAACCATATTTCGCCGAGTCTTAATAAAAAATCATTTTCTTTCCACACAAACTTTTACGCCGATAAAGTCAGTCTCACGTGCGTTGAAAACGAAAAAAAACGTTGCGATTATCGCTCGCGGTAAAATAAAACCGGCCGCTTTCCGATCACGCCCCTCGCGCAGCTCTGATAAAGCTCACACTCCCAGTGCCTACCCACTCGTCATTGGCTGTAAAAAAGTAGAAGTAAACTGGCACGTTGTATCGCTAAGAATAAACAAAGTCAAGCTCTGCGATCTCGAGTTCCTGTTTCTAGCGAATTATAGACCGATAAATTAATTCGTGTCGATAATATCGTTGTGCTGCGATCGCATAAATCTATTTTACTGTACGCCAAAGCGCATTGATCGACTTACGGCAAATTCTGTTTTATCATCGATAGAATTTTCCTTTCATTATAAAAAAAAAAACGAGAAAACCGTACACACTGCTCCGAAAATTTGAAATTCCTGCACAGCGCATGCGCACTCGTCCGTCTGCGCAGACGTCACGCGCACGCCGAACAAAAACATTGCAGCGCGGCGGTGGCGGCAGCGCTAGTGCAGCTCTCCGCCTGGTGGGGGGAGCACAGATATACTTTTGCAAACTTTCGGCGTCGTCATCGCCTGGCTGGCGCGGTGTCGTCTCCCTCAGTGTTCGTGCGCGTCGCTCCGCGCCATCATCCTCGTGTCGCTGCCGCAGCCGTCAAAAACGTCGACGCCGCCACCGCGTGCTGCGCGTGTAGTGTGTGTGTGTCTCCCTCTCTCTCTTTGTCCGCTTGGCCGTAAGAGCGGGCGCCTCGCTCTGTAATCCCCCCCGGCCGGACGGGCGTCGTCGGCGACCTGACAGAGAGAGAGAGCAGCTGCAACGTGGACAGGCGACTCGCCGATCTAATTAAGCGGCAATCGGAGCGGCAACGTAAACAGAGAGAGAATAAGAGAGAGCGGCCGCAGTGCTCAGGGCAAGATGGCGGCCAGGCTGCTCCTGGTCTGCTGCTGCTACGTCCTCCTCGTGTTCCTGGCCGGCGCCGAGAGATACGGCGAGCCCAGCTCGACGCTCCACCTCGCCGAGGAGCATGGGCCCAGGAAGGCGATGGTGATCGAGAGGATCGCCAGGCACGCCGATGAGTTTGAGGAAAATTTCGAGGAGCAGGCCTACGCCAGGAGAAAGAGGGACGTTTCCAGCACTACGCCGGCCCCTGCGAGCACGACTACCCCCGGTCACTCGCCGCCGCCTCACGTTAATAACCCCAACATCACCGCCAAGGTAGGTCCAGCTTTTTCTCACTTTTTGCTTTAGAGCTGAGAGCGATCCGGAGATGCTTTTTCTGCGTGTTTACGTTGTCGATCGAGAGGCTCTTGTTTACCTGTGCCGGAGATTTTCCGATGCAAGCTCGAGAGATCGCGTGAGGTTGAGGTGGAAATCGGCAAGAGGGCGCAGATTTTCGGTGTCTGGAAATTAGTGCTCCGAAAATTTTGGCAGAGTATAGACGCCGCTGGAGGCCACTACTACCCCCCCCGGCACTTTTTGTTTACGTTCTGCGAATAGCTCCCGGTGCACGCTATGCTAGTATTGGCCTCTTGCTCCGAAACGTTTCGCAGCGGTATTGCTCCGAAATGTTTTCTTTTTGTTTTTGGAGCTATTTTGTTTTGCGTTTTGCGGTTAACAAACCTCTTTTTTTAGAAGAAAACTTGTATATGGAAAAAACTAAATGTAAGAGCGTTTCTCTACGAATATTTTTCGCTCCGATTTTCTCTGCGTTTACGTACGTCCTTATTCCAAGAAAGTTCGTTATCTCTCGAAGATACATATAGCAAAAATCGCTCTTCTCGCACGCAGGTAGGTATTTATACGATTGACGTTCGAGCAGAGTAAAAACCGATGCGCGTAAACAAAGTCGGGATCGTGTTTGTAGCCGACTTTTTTGCTGCCGTCTGTAATTCATGCTCCGCGGCCGATTTACGCTCGCTTCTGATTTAAAGATGAGTGCATCCTCTTTGTTTATATTCTAGAAGCTACGAGAAAGCAGCACAGAGTAGATTATATACTAACCCTCCGATCATCATAGTCACGACTTTTCCCCTCGCTTATCGCTCGTTATCAATGTACTTGCATACTACCAGCGCGCAAATTCAAAAAACCAAAAAAAGAATTAATTAGACGTCACCTTGGCCCGTGCTATAAATAAAACCGGACTTGAATCATTGTTGCTTTATCTGTCTCTAGGCGAGCTCGCGCCTTTAATCGTATTGCTCGTTGACGCATTGGTATCGAATACAATGATATTGTGTTGTGATTCATGTAATTTGAGATAGCCGCGCGCGAGCGAATCTTGGTTATTCCGCGCGTGTGCCGCACTTTTTTTTTGCGCACTCGCGAATATATTTTAGTCGCCGGTGACGAACAAACAGCGCGATATTTGACGTGAAGGTTTAATGTACCCCGATGAATGTTGTTCGAGTGTTTTTTTAGGTATATCGATGAGTTGGTATATCACTACGACTCCTGAAATCGGTGTGTTTACACAAATGTTGAACCGCGCCTTTCAAAGCAACTATAAAGTGGAATTTTTTCATTAATGTCCACGGCACACGGGCACGGGTTATTTTTAATTTCAAAATTTCACCTCCCGTACAGTGCGCGTTTCGCTATTTTAATACGCTTGCAGCGTTTATGTAAGCCAAGATAATTGCTGCAAAAAAGTTATCGTCTCATTATTGCGCTTTTTCATCGGCGCAATTTTTATTGGTATATTGGCATTTACGAACGAGATTCTGATAGACATTTAAAGCGCGCTGAAAAAACGCCTGATTGCGAAATTTTAACGCGCGCGGGGAAAATCCGCGATGCATGGCTACGAGTCAAATTGAGACCCCACTGGTTAAATAAAGTCGGTCTTTTGTGCTTGGCAATTATACTATTTTCATAGCGTTACTCTTTAATTTATAATAGACATACGCACGTCTCGCAAAAAAGAGACTATAATAACACTCGTACATTATAGTTATAACATTTAGTCCATTCTGCTTGGCGTAAAATTCTTTAGTAATAATTATTATTCTCGTCCCAGGCAGCGCTTATACCACGTAACTGTATTTTTCCGCCTTCTTCCAGTTTTGTTTACATAAGCCCATCAGATTATATACAAATGCAACTCGTCAATAAAGACCCAGCGAATAACCAAAGCCATACAAAAGACTCCTCATTTATTTAAAAATAAAACCCACAGCATCCCTAAAAAATGTTGACAATAAAAGTTTACTTCATCAGAAAGCTTCAATTCTCCCAACTCTTTTCCGCTGCGCCACAAAGACCAGCGGCGCACGATTCAATTTGCAATTTCGATCGGCCGAGAGAGTAGCGCTTCCTCATCTTGCGAACGCGCTGAAATAAAACGACTTGGATCCCGCTTCTATATACCGAGGTGGGAGGGGCGGCTTTTCTTTTGTTTGCGCAGCCTTTCCGTTATCGGCGCAAGATTACGCACGTGACATTGCCGCCCGCTTGTTGTCTTCTCTCTCGCCTTTGTTTCCCAGCCGAGAGGAGGAGAAACAGATGATCGAGCCGCGCAAGCCATCGGTGCGACCGCGTAACGCGATTGTACCAAGTTCGAGGAAGTTCTCTCTGTATTATTGTGAGCAGGGTTGGTTCAATGAAGCTGTTCCATTGATTATTGAAAATGTTGTTTTAGGTATTGTGGGGAGGAGCGGCTGGAGTAATTTAGTGTTGTACGTTTTGAAAGGCTTGGTGACTATGGCGTAGGGAAGCTTGCGGATTTGATGTGTTGGTTGAGGGAACGCGCATTTTAAAAATAGGGAGTTACTGTAATACACTATAAATACTATAATTTATACTAGAATTATTCAATCACAAAGGTTCAAAGTGTATTATATGTACGTTGTATTTGCATCGTACAAATGTTCACGAGGACCGCGATTCGCGACCCGGCTTATTTGCTTTATCAGTGAACCGAGCTGTTTGCTTTGTACAGAGGGTTATAATAGTGATCGATCGAAAGTCAGAGGCAAATTTGATGCTTGGAATGCGTTGCATTTACATTTGCTTTTTTATTAGGTTCTTAAGAAAGAAGTTTATAATAAAATGATTATTACTGAAAACTCTTCAAACATGTTTTTAATAACGATTTTGCGAGCAGAGTATTTCTGTTAATTTAAAGATAGTATTAATTTAATTTTGCACGTATAAAATATAAAAAGTAAGGAAGGTTAAGGCTTGTCCATTCATTTGTTTCTTCAAACAATTAATCCACATTAAAAAATAATTTTTTCAAATAAAATTTAAATAATTAAAGGTAATGAGGAAAAAGTTTTGAATTTTAAGTTGAATAACTATTTTAAGATTTAGTTTAGTTTTATATGAAATTTTAGTATATAATGTTGTACTATGCCTATACATTATGATAATTCGTTTTCGTAGATAAGAAAGTTTTATGCATGTATAAACTGTTTTCGTACTTGCAAGATTGGCTCATGTAACTCAAGATACGAAAAAAGACTGTTGACTCATCTGTAATTACAAAAAATTATTTTATGTACATAGTTTTTAGAGGAATTAAATAAACACGCTTTTATATTGTAGCGAGTAAATTTTAAAATACCAAATTAATAAAACAATCTTTTTATATATTTTTTGTTCAGATTAAGATAAATCTGTCTGCTATAATCATATTTAAAATATCTTGTTTCGTTGAACTTTGTTATTTAGGCGTTTGTTAACTTATTATCTTAATAGTAACGCATTAAGCCATATTATAACAAATTGACTCGAATTATCTTTAAATTTTATTACAACATGCAGTATTTTTTGCTACATATGATGAAAGCGATTCATTATTTTCTCGTTTTTAATTTATTCAACTTATCAATTTCAAGTTTTAGACGTTAAAAAAATTAACAAACCCAACCATATCTACTTTCTTTTAAAATTAAAAAAAATATACTCCACATTTTCTTAAAAATCCACAAATTTTATCAAAAACCAAACGAAACTCCAAAAAAGCCCGTACCTCGAGCCATCCCTCTGAAAATCAAAACATTAAACTCCGACCCCAGTCCTCGCCCGCGTCGCGAACTAAAACATCTCTCATCTCGAGCAAAGAAAACGTATATCTCGATTCCATAAAGCAGCAGCAGCAGCCGCTCTGCTTCTCAACTCTGTACCGTCCTGCGCCAACGTAACACGAGCAAACACATTCGCACACGTATACACGCGTATACTCACACACACAATGGCGCACCGGTCGATTCCTCGTCGGCACTTTCTCATATGCCAGTTCTCGCTCTCGTTTCGTTGGCTCTCTCGCGGGCGGCTCTCCGCCGCGCCGCAGTTAGCTCGCTCTCTCCTCCCGAGAGGAGAGCTCGCTCCGAGGAAAAACGTGTAATTTCATTTCTCCTCGTTTTATTTTCCTTCGGCCGCGCGCGAGCGCGCAGCTTCGCATTATGTGTCTGCGAAACGAGCGGCAGAATTTCAGGGTTGGTGTAATGCAGACTGTATAGTGGAGACGTTGATCCGCGGTGAGACGGGGAAATTATCGATTTTCGGGGATTTTTTATGGTTTGTAAGCAGATCGAGGGATGAGGAGGATTTTTGGCCGGTTCGCGTGATAAATGAGTGGTTAAAAAGTAATGTGTATGATCTTTCTGAAAATGAGAAGGTTTAAGTTTCTTGGCGAGCGGGGCTGTGATGCAATCATTATTTTTTGGTTAAATTTGTTGGTTAAACTTGCGTAATTTGTTTGCGTACTTTTTTGTACGATATCCAATAATTAATCTTTAATACAAGCATAAGTAAAAGTTTTTAATGCCCTGCATAATTTGTCTCCCTAAAAATTCAAAGGATTGAAAATAAATCACTCAGACTTGCACTCATTAAGCATTAAAGATTTTTTTAAATTTTAGTTCATCTAAAGCAAAGAAATAGTTCGGTTAAATTTCATCTCAGAAAATACCTTTTAGTATTAAAAATTACTGATAGGCACTTACTAATTTTAAGATTCTTTCGTGTACTTTATTTAAATATTACAACCCTTACATTTTCATTATTGAGAGAACTTCCACAAAGAATACATGACATTTTATACTATTCGAGTTTTAAATAAAAATAAATCATCCCATAACTTTGACTTAAAAAAAAAACTCGGACCATCAACTCTCTCTGCAACTTTTAAAACCCGCGTACAACCTCCCTGCATTTTCCTCTCGAATTTTTCATCCCAAATCACGCTCTCGTGCCTCTAATCGCGCCAGCGTTCTCCAGCGTCCATTCAACTTTCTCCCTCTCTCTATTTCTCTCTCTGGAGCAGCCAGACTCTCGCGCAACTCCCGTGGGTGTTTTGACCATTAATAGTCCTCTCTGACGCTCCCTGTCCCCCTGCGGGGGCCGGGCACACGGGGAGCCGAGGAAAATTTCGGACACGAGCTGCGTCAGCCGAAAAATGTTCCCTCACCTTCTCTTCTGTATCACTTGGAATTTGTTCGCCTCCTTTTTTTTCGACTGCAATTGCAGCGAAAAATCGCGCGTCTAGCTGACGTCGCGCTCTGACTTTTTCAATGACTTTTATACGTCTTTCTTGTTTTTGCGACGTACGCGCGAAGAGTCGTCTTTTTTTTTCACTGCCGCCCGCCCCAAAGTAGGTTAGTACTATTTCGTGACGTATGTGGGTGGATGTACGTGCGAGCGGCGAAACGCCGAGGAATGTTTAATTGGGGAGAGTGGATCGTTAAGTCTGATACGTGTGGAATGTATTTATAATTGCGCTTCTGCAGAAATGAAAGTTTAAAAATTAATCCGGACTTTAGGAATCAAATGGATTGTCAGTTTGGAAAAGTGCTGCTGCACAATGAACCATTTAAATTCCATTCCAGTTTTGTTGAAGTAAAAACACTTGCATAATATTTTAAAAATAAACCACTTTTAGGTTTTTTTGCTACTGGGCATCTGTCGACAAGCGGCGATTAAAACTTAATCAGAGTTTAAGATCATTTATGCATTTATAAGAGGATCGACAATTATGTGCATAGACGGATGAACACGAAAATGGAGTGAAAAGGCTGATAAAACGGTGCGCTATGGAATACCTGAATGGTAAACTGAAAATTTGAATATAAATCAGCGCCTATTTTCGAGGATGTACATATAAACTCGTGCGCTCGGGGGATAAAACTTCCGGAGTCAATTTTAATGTATAATGTGCCTTGTTCAACGGGGTTTTCGGCGCGCAATTTACGCGCATTTGCATAAATAAATTGTCTTGGTGTGTTTATGGAAAATAACGGCTCAAATTAATTTTTGACGCGTAAAATTTAATGTCCCTCGTGCGCATGACGCATTGTTCTTTGGCTTTTACTTCGATAATGCTAAATATTATATTTGCATAATTGTTGTGTATGAAAACAATTGACGAATCGGTCTATATATAGGCGCTTGGATAATTATTCAACAATTTTGCATAGTAGTCCAAATAGAAAATTATAACCAGTCAAGCCTAATTATTCAAATTTTGTTATACCCAAACCTTATTAAGATCTAACTAAAGGTAATAATTATTATTCAGCAACCCAGTTAAGCTCTGATTAGACCTATTGAGCGGTTTATACGGCAGGAAGTATTGACGAATAATGAATCATTTTTTACCAAGTTAAATAATTTTTTATCGCGCTGTGTAAAGAATTGTTTTCTCGTATCATTTGTTTTTATCATCCATAAAAAATACACTATTCAAAACATTTCCTCGTACAAACCTTATGATTATTCAATGATGAAACGACGAAGATCATGACATCTGATACGATAAATTTCCCTCTACTGCCATGTAATTAGGACTTTGAAAGCCTTCGCTCTAATCTCACTTGTCAAACCTTATCTAGATTTCTCAATAGTTAAGAAACGTAAAATCAGATCGATCACTCTCAATATAATCCCGCATTACATTTGCATCAATTCCTCCGTA
Organism: Eupelmus azureus; assembly: GCA_030522685.1. NCBI lineage: Eukaryota > Metazoa > Arthropoda > Insecta > Hymenoptera > Eupelmidae > Eupelmus > Eupelmus azureus. The sequence continues at coordinate 41,742 of JAPYZA010000915.1, read as the reverse complement.
CTTAAAACCTCCAGGCTGAACCGTCACTCGAATTACCGTTAAAAAAAGCCCATTTGGACTGAAACGAAATGAAAGGGCCTCTTCTCCCCATTCAGCCGAATCCTCCTTAAATCAGAATGAATTCTCATCCGAATTTACCTTGCGAGACGGGAAAAATCTATTCCAATTTGCCTTCATCCTCCCACTGCCTTCAAAGCCAAAGCTACTGCGCTCCGCCGCTGAAAAACTCGAGCGACGCTAAACCGACTCAGACAAACAGGCTCCGGCCCAACATACTTTCGCGCTGCTTGCGCGCTACGCTCGGGATATGCAATCAAGTCAATTTGTCAATTAAGACGGCGAGAGCGAGGAGGCGTCGGTTACAAACGCGAGCGCGAGCGCACACACATATACATTCTGAACGAAGATAAAGATAAAGGCACGTCCGAGAGATATAGAAAGAGAGAAAGAGAGGAGGTCGATAACCGGCCCGTCCGCCCTTTTCAACAGCGCGCCGTTTTCTTCGCTACGCCGGAGCGGCTCCCTTCATCCCTTTTTGGCCGCTGCTAGGGGGAGAGATTGCGCTGGGCTGGCTCCCTTTGTGAGAGAGCGGTGTCCTTTTGGCCGCGGGCGGCTCTGCATCTCTCCGTCTCTCGCTTTCCTTTCGGCGCGCCTTTTTGTCTCGGCGCTTTTCACCTTTTCTCGTTCTCTCTCGCTCGCTCTCTCTTATTCTGCGCGACGAGGGCGAAGGTCGCTGAATTTCTTTTTGTCCGTGAGGACTCTCTCTCTCTCTCTCTCTCTCTCTCTCTCTCTCTCTCTCTCTCTCTCTCTCTCTCTCTCTCTCTCTCTCTCTCTCTCTCTCTCTCTGTCGTTTGTTTCTGCAGTTCCTTTTTTTTTAATTCTCGGAGAAAGTTTTGGAGGGCTCGAGGTGGATTTGTTTAGGGTGGCGCCGCGCGAGGTAGCCTTGAGTTTTTTTCTGGCTCGAGTTGAAATATTTAGTTTTTAATTACTTTCTTTGTTTGTGCGTCTGGATATTGTCGTATCGCATTTTGAAAATTAATTTTCAAGTTTTTATTTGTTATATGAGACGAGGTAACAACATCTCCCTTTTACCTTTTTATTATTTCGTCATTATGTTTATTTATTAAACTGAGTTATAATATAACTCAGTTACAATTTATAGGAAATAATATAACGCTTTTATTACACAACGTTGAAAATAAAATAAAGGAATATTAATTTCGCGTACTTCAACATTCACCCAGCACATCGCTCCCAAGCCAAAACTCAGCGAATCCATTCAGTCCTCCCGTAGCTCGATACGCCGCCGAATATATTCCCCCTGTGCTTAAACTGCGTAATTAAATTTCCATTCCCCGGCCGCACGCGCTCACCCTCCCTCGTTTCATACGTCGTTAAAACTCGAAAAAAGAAATCCTCCTGCGCATATGCATATACGTATAACAACGATCCCCCTCCCCTCTCTCAGACTCCGCGTTATTAATTGTCAAAAGTTAATCCGCGGCTGCAGCGGGGGTCACGTGCATCGGAGGAGGAAGGGAATGAATATTAACGACGGTCGTTCGAGCGCCTTGCCTGTTTTCTCCGCGGAGTGCCTCTTCGAGACCCCCCGTGGCTTGGGACTTTCTATGGGCTGCTGTGAGCGCGCTGCTGCTGTTGTTGACGTCGGGGCTGCGCCGTCGAAAATGCGTCCTTCTGGATGTTCGTAAGAGAGCGAGGCTATGCGGGTGGATCGGCGGGGTTTGGGGATTGGGAGGAGGTTTGTGGAGGTTGGAGCGTGGGATGAGAGATTTGTGGATTTAATCGTTTGATAGTAGAAGGTTAGGAGTGGCTTGATTTCTGGTAAAATGGGTTATTGATTGGTGGAGTTGTTGGACGTTAGATTTTAATGTTTAAAAGTGAAATTTAGGGCAAAACATGAAATTTATTGCTTATGGGTTCATGAAACAATATTTATGTCTGGACATATGGTAATTCTGCTTTTATATTTATTATTGGTAATTAAAGGAATGCACCTAGGTTTAAAATATATCTTGTTTTCCCAGTTCTTAGCAATGAATACACGTTTATATTAGTAGAATAAACGTTTATATTTTACTTAAATTATACAATATACATTGTATGAATTGTAGTTTATAATTTTTAAGAAATAAAAAATTTAATTTTACTTAATTTTAAAATGCAAGATTATAAAGACTTTATAATTTTCTTTCTTTCCCTCGTTCCATTCATGATTCTTCCACTTTTCAACATCCTCTTTATTGGTCTTCTAATTAGCGGTTCATTCAACAATGAGAAGATGATTGAGTCAAAGATTAAACCGTCTATACCCTACGTACTAGTTGTTGAACTTTCGCTGGAACGTAACAAGTTAAGCCAACATGAGTAAAACGACTGGTGATTATCAAAATGTAAACGTCGATTATCGTTTGCGTTTACCTTTTCATGCTATAATAATGGAAATTCATTTTATGACATTATGGAACTTTTAAAACGAAAATGTAAGAGTTAAAATTTAATGTTTGATGAGATTTAAATAAGTAATAATTGATTTTGTTAATAGATTAATGGATGATGCAATATTTTTCTTACCTGGCGTAAAATATTATTCTTATCTTATTTTTGGACTTAAACGTTTGTTATTTCGAATATACATTTGATAATTCTGAGTTTCATACTTATGAATTTAAACAATATTACTTCAATGAGAAAAAGAATTGTGGAAGAATACAATCTCGATACACTGAAATTGAAACAGACTGTAAACCCAAAATATATATATCGATCTGAAATAGTTTCGAAGTAAACAGTTCTTTATTTCGAAGCGCGCCCCGAAAAGCTCTCTTTGTCTCCGCTACTCGAGGCGAAATGAACTTTTGTGAACTTTTTGCAACTTCGTGGGCGTATTTCGAGGTACTCTCGAATCATTATTAACTTACTCGCACGCTATTTTTCTCATTTTTTCGAATTTTTTCGCCGCTTTCGAAATTGACAGTTAAAGGCTTCTGCGAAGCCGGTTGCCCTCTCCGGCTGCTTTCCTGAAATCAATCATGCACCGGCAGCGCCATTAGTTGAAGTGATGCCAAATCGCGCTAATGCTTCTTACGTTAGTCATGCTGGATGCAGCGCGAGCGCGCGCTCTGTAATAACGTCGGCGTACGTTTGGAGTGCTATTTGAGATTCAGGAATTGAAGTCGTAGTTCTTTGTGATTATCGAATCAATTTCTTTTTGCAAGTGCGTTGTATGGCTTGGCATTGTGAATTCTGAATAGAGGAAAATGATGTTATTATTTCTTGCGATTGTGACTAATTTCAATTTTAGTTGAATTATGCTTTTTATTTAATTATAATAAATTCTATTACGGTAATCTTAACTTGTACATAGGAGATAGGAATCACTACTTCCTAACTTTAAAAATATATATTTTACATATACCATAATAACTGCTTTGTAAGCATATATCGATCTTCTATAAATGATATTATAACTTCCATACGTTTATCTAAATATATTTTGTGCATTTTAGTTAAAGATAAATTTTCCACAAAAGAAAAAATGTTTATTAATCTATTCAATTTCAATGTTAAAAATAAATAAAAATCAAATAAGAATTGGATAAATTTAATAAAGATAATATAAACCATAATAGTAAACCAGCATCAACAGTTGTTTAAAAAAAAAAAGAAGAATTAAATTGCTCTTGACACGCAATTCCGATTACTCGCATTGTAACCTTTAACAGGTTCAGGGCGACTCACGATACCAGAGCTTATTTACACGATTTTTCTCAATCTTAATTCAAATTCTAAATTATTAATAATAATTCTATATTTCTACCACTCATCAGTATCCCAAACAATAAAAAACCAATTTCGTCAACACTCTCTGCAAATCTATTCTTCTTAACCAAAACAAAATGCAAAGCACAATTACGTCAATTTATGGCCGCATGTATTTGTCACCTCGCAGTGAACCTGTTAAAACAGCGACTGGTTCACCTCGCGCGTATAACCTAGACAACTACAGCACCCGCATACACTGCACATAAAGCGATTGCGCGTTCACGCTATCGATTGTCTTCCCGTCGGCTACGTGCAGCCGCATTATCAACTGCACTGTACTTGTCGTGAAAACAAAGAATTGACCGGTCGCGCGTGCGCTCGCTGCATTCTACTCTGATATACCGCGATAATCGCGACTATGGTATTTATGCTCTGCGCAGAGTTGAATCGAATTGAATCTTTCGAATTGTGCATTACATGCTTGCTGATTTTATCGCGCAATAAGCTCAGTAAGCGTTTTGTTGTTATCTAAAGTTGTTGTGATTGTGATATGAAATAGATTAGTTGTTATGTTGAGCGCGAAATTGTACAATGATGGATGCTATGGAATTGTTTGCAATTGAAGATTGTATATATTCAAGTAATATTTAATTATGAAAATTATTCCAAAAGCTGAAACAAAAGATATATAAGTTTATATCGGTTTTTTTTAACGAGTAAAGAGTATTTTTATATCTGTATCTTCATAAATGATCTACATTTATTTTTTATAGACAGATAAAAACTCTTTTAAATCCATTATCTTTTTATATTTTCCCTTTTATTTCGCAGTTAAACCAGAAATATGAAATATTCAACATTCGCAAATGCAAAATATTTTTTTAATATTTACATAATTTTAGGTTAATAGCCCCTTATTGTCTTGCATTTAAGCATTTTAATATACGTATTTTTAAATAACTGCCACCTCATGAGGCCTTCGGAATTTTGTTACACTTATTACAACGATAATAAAGATTTAGACGTGTTTGTTTTAACGCTAAAAATAAATTACAAAGACACTAAACAAAACCTATCACGTTTTTACATAAATATTATATTGGTACATATTGCAGTAAAAAACAAAAATTGTTAATACTTTTAAATACTTATCTTGCTAATAATGTAGTACTTGGAAATACCTTAAAATTTACGATTAAATTAATCATATAAAATCTGATAATATATTACATAAATTAAACAGTGCCACGTAACTAAAAATGTTTTTCCATTAAAGACAAGAGTAAAAAACCAAATATTCCTCCGAAACACTTATCTCGAAACATACAACCAGACACTTCCGCCAACAAACTGCGACACTTTTTCAAGCGCTATCAGCGTCAACAGAGCCTATACCTTGTCGATCACCGTAACCCACCTCTAAGCACGCGCAATACTTTTCAGATTTTCAACGCCTCGATAAAAATACATCAAGCGCATACGCATACACCGCGCAACAGCGCACTCATGTCTTTTCTCGCGCGGGTAAGAGATCCCCGCGCAACTATATAGAATGTCCCTGCCTGTTCCCGACGATCGCTACCGCGCGGCGAACAACGGAAGTGGGATTTTTCAAGATGATGGGGTCCTTCCCCTCCCCAGATGTTCGACATCACGCGGACGCTTTATTATCAGCGGCGCGGGGAGCGAGCGAGCGAGAGAGAAGACCCTTTTATGCTCGATCCCTCTTTCAGCGCGGCGTAACAAAAGTCAAGCGCCTTTTCCGCCTTCTTCCTGCCGGTGCAGCGCGTTGCGCTAAACAAACACGAGGACGTTTCTTCTCTATGAGCTGGGAAGGAGGGGGGCAGCCTATTTTTTACCTGTTGTGAAGCTTTCTTTTGGCATGAAAAAAGTGTGTTACTAAGGATGGGGAATGAATTGATTTGGGTTTGAAAATTTTGGGTTTTTTTAATGTGTTGTTTTGGTAGTTCTTATCACATGTTTTTGATGAGTGTTCTGATTAGAATACAGACTGATTATTCTTATCGTTAAAATCTCTTTGTTTATTAAATTAGTAAATCTTGAACTGTAGAATGTAAATAAAGAATAATGTAAGTAAAAAACTATTGGTGAATACAATCAGCGTAACTTATCTTATATTTATATTCTACAGTTCAAAATTTTATGATTTAATAAACATAATAATGATTTTATTTCCTCATTACAGTATTCGGCTTCTAACACTTATATTTAGAATGACAGTAGATCATGCGGCCAATAGACTGAGACATGTCACAGCTTTGATATTTATCTTATCTACGGACACTCATTTATAATTAACTAGATTAAAGTGTTTATTGAATGTTTGTTACCGGATAAATGCAGTAACTGTAAATTTAATTTTTATTTATTGTATAGAATTTCTTAAAGTGATATCTTTAAGAGTATTAATGTAATATTAACATGATAATTACTTAAAAAAAAAACAAATTATTTTTAAATTACTAATGTTTTTAAATAAATCCGTAGTTACTACATATTTATTTGTCACTTTTTAAATTAGTGTAAGTATAAAGATGAATAACTCCTTACTTCTTGAAGAATTTTAACAATGTAATTATGTAAAACAGTTGCAACGCATTTATAGATATTTTTTGTTCCTCAAATATAAAAACAGTCGTAATCTAGAAATTTGCATGTATAAATTATTTATCACTGATAAGAGTAACTTTTTCTTCGCTTCCTCGTAAAGAATAACTCCTTTTTTGGTTTTGTAGAGTTCGTGTAAAATTAAAAATGTTTTGTGGAATTTAAATGAAAAATATATAAACTATTAAAAGTTTTTATTTTGTTTTATTAACAAGAATGTATATTGTGATCGGGTTTATATTTTATTGATCAATAAAAAACATATTAAAAATAAAAAAATAAAAAAACAAAAAAATAACCAGAATGGTTCAAAAATATTTGTTTGAAGAAAATATATACAACAGTTTTATTAATCTTACATACAAACACAGCAGAATAAGCGTAAGCTTTACAGGCATAAAATCCCAATATATAATAATTACAAACATGGATAATAAAACGCAGAACAGCAGAATATTCTTTTTTTTATTCGCAAAGCTTTGAATGCCCAGTATGTGCCATATCAGAAAATAGAGTAATCCGATAAAAAACATACGAATCAAATATCGCGTTAGCTGATAATTTTTCCCGAATATAGCCGAATTAGAGTCGGACAAAAAATTCGAAGCGCAATTTTCGCTCTTCGAGTTACCTACATATTCAAACGCTTTTTAAGCCAGCCTGTATTTTGACACGTAAGCAACATCAGCACAAATCTATATATGCGAAAATCGCTGTTGATGACGCATCAAGGCAACTTTTTTAATACACGTTGAAATTGGAATTTTGTTTTACATGTGTGAACAGATAATACGTGAATGTTAGTCATATTATTAAATGCTGATCTCATTATTAAATTGGTAAAAGTAAGGGATTGTTAAAAGTTGCATTTTATTATTTAAAATTATATAGTCGTGTAAGCTTTATCTGAAATGAACGTAATAATTCATACATCTGGTCTTGCAGTTGTGTAAATATTGAGTAGCGGCAATAACGTTTGCTTTCGTTTTCGTACGCAAAAAGAAAAATTCATATATCTTTTAAACATTTTACAGCTATTTAATTTTATTACAGTGTGCATTTTAAGCTAACGAAAGATTTTTTAACTACATTGTCTTTGAGCATCCTCACGCATCACAATGATAAAATTAATTTTTTACGAAAAACAACAAATTAGTCATTCCCGTATTTTTTCATTAAAACAGATTTAATTTAACTGGAACACGCGAAAAAACGTTTTTCCTCACTTAATTAATCACTAAAAAAAAAAGTTACAATTACCGTAACGAGCGCAAATAAAAAGAGCGCTAACTAGAACCTTCCAGCCAACCACTATCATCGCACCAAGTCGCGCGTGCAAACTCGCTCGACCAAGGGTGTTACCGTACGATTGCAAAAAGGACAAAAGAAAATGTCAGAGCGAGAGGATGCGCCTAGTTCCGCGTAAGATTATTTCTCGGCGAGATAGCGCGCGTGCGCTCGAATGCAAATATATATATATATATATATATATATATACAACAGCGGGCGGCTCGTCTGCGGAGTCGGTTTTCCCCGAGACGAGTGAATGGACGACGTTTCCATGAGCGCGTTCGCGTGTCAGAGGCTGATGGCCTTGCTCCTAGCGCGCGAGCATAAAAATTGCAGAAAAAAAAATGAGAGCCGACGGCTAAGCGCCGAGAGAAAAAGCCAGCAGGCGAGATCTTTTTTCCTTATTTATAGCGAGCCGGAGTTTTCGTCGTTGGCTGTGAATGCGAAGAGGATTTTTCTCTCTTTCGTTTTAGCGAAAGGAAAGCGCGCGCAGCGTGGGCGAGGTGAAAGGATGGCCGAGGCGCGCGTACACGTAATTTGCGTGCTGTTTAGGGACTCGGGGTGGTAGTTGGATTTTTCAGAAAAAAAAAGAAAAACGTGTTAATTTTGTTCGACTGAAAGGGGCATTTCGCTTTGTGTAATTATGTTGAGTAACTAGAAGCACCGTTCACGCTGTGGGTCTTAATTAATGTTTGTTAATTAAGAATTTTTAGTTGACCTGGACGTGGAAGCAGAGTAAAACGGCGATAATTGTTATTATTCTAGTAATTATTCTAACATATGTTGATTCTAGATGACGCTGAGTTTTAATTACAGTAGGGGTTATAGACTTACTAGTTTTCTCAGAAAATATTTTAAAATAAAATGAAACATTTTAGTGTTCTTCGGATTAAAAAAAAAATAACAAATGATTGGGCGTTTATCTTCATTATAATAACAATCCCCCTTGTTTCCCTGTCAAATAAATAAAATAAACATAATCATCCCATAAAGAGTATCGAATTAACATCGACACGAAACGTCCCGATAAACGGAAATTACAAGCGCATCGTTTGTCCGTGAATTCCTTTTTGCAAAACTATAGTGCGTCTCGAATGTCGAAATTGCATTTGCGTGCTCAAGTCGATCGACACACAAACAGCCATTCGAATTTCATTCAAATTCTCGCGTTTCTCGACATGCGATCGACCGGCCAAGTCAACCCCTTCTGTAATTTCGCTCGGCTTCGGAGCTCAATTACTTGCGTCTCGGATAAGCGATGCTCGGAAGAACAAAAGGAGTAACAAGTGACGGCCAACTGCGGCGCATGAATAACGGGCCAAATTAGAAAGATAGGAGAGAAGAGGCAATCCCCCGCGCTCTTGGAAATTCTTAGCGTTTGGGATACTATATGGTATGATCGCTGTAAGCGTTGGATTATAGTATACTGAGAGAAAAAAATTGAGAATGAGGTCATAAAATCTTGTCATGATATTAAAGAATAAAATGTATTTGTGAAAATTACTAAGTACTTTATTTTATAAAGAGATAATAAAGAAATTTTTCCAAAAAATTATCACTGTAAAAATTTTTAATACATATTAATATTATAAGCTTTAGGGATTCTTTATAATTTTTGCGAATTCATTCTTCAATTTGGTAAAACAGATAAAATGGGACAATTTTCCAATAGCTTGAAAATAACTGTTTATTAATAATTAATGCTTTTATTTCAAGCTCTTTTATATTTGAATCAAAATAATTGTTTAATATTATTAAAAATAGAAACTTCAATTTTATCTTATTATAGAAAAGAAATCAATAATTAAAGGACACAAAAATGATGTAATTTTTTATATTTAGTTTAATACAATGAAAGTAAAGTGTACATTACATTCTATCATAAAAAGAAGCTAGAATACCTCATGCTATTTCTTCGTGTAATCTTCTTATAATAAAATTGCGAGAATGTTAAAGTGACCCGAAAAGTAATATTTTTTTTTTATTCTAATTTTAATAGTGCATCTACTCTACCTGACTGATGTATTGCACGCAATGATATCTATCTATTATGACATTACAATGTAAGATTCAGGCGTGGTTCGATTGAAGGGGCCCGTTCATTTCGTGCTGAAATTCGCTTTATTAAGGGGAAAGAAAGAAGACTTTCCAGCAAGGCTACTACCTTTGTGCTTTGCAACTGTGCAAGAGTCTGCAAAAAGAAGGATGCGCTTTATCACTAAAGTAATAAAGTCTCTCCGTTGTCTTGAACTTGCGATTCGCGAATCGCAAGACAGGGCTAACGTTGTTATGCCGGACAGTGCAGCGCCATCTACGCCGTCAGTAGTGTCATAGGAGACGACGTGCGCCGAGGTGTTGCACGTCACAGCATTATTTTATTTATTTGAATTTATTTGACTTTTTTCTTTTTGTTACTTCGTTTTGTGATACTTATTGCAAATGTGATAAGCATTTTATAAGTTGATATCTCACTACCTAGTTTATTTTTGTACACATTGTAAATATAGTAAATATTTTTTATACCATGAATTACAATAAAAGTATTTTTGATAATAATGTTGTAAGCTAAACAAAATTTACACAATTTTTTGAACTTTTTATGCAAAGTAGAAAAGTATATTAAAGTTAATTTTACAGATATAAACCTTTTTCGTTGTTCATTTATTAGTACATTAATTGTAAGAAAAATTTTTTTTTATCTTATCGCGACATAGTAATTAACTCACACAGCTTAAAAAATGATTAATTAAATATTTTTATCGCAGACTACTCATTTCTTCTTTACTCAGAAATATTTTTTAAAATTTAATTCAGCAAATATTATGACAACAAACTGCCACACAAGAGTAAATTAAATAGCGTCTGACAATTGCGCAGGTAGATATTCCTTCTTTGGCGAAATTATCAAATCAGCCTTTAAATATCCCGATTAACATCTTCAACATCCGAAAGCCCTTCCAGCGTCCTGCAAAACATGAACAAAACAAGTCTCCTTTTTTTCCAATCCGCTCGCAAACAGCCTACCCTTGTACACATAGAAGCTCAACTGGCGGATAGAGACGAAGAAGACAGTGCGTTAATTGTGCTCGGGGATACTGCAGTGGTCGCACGAACCTGATCGGCAAGATTGATGGCAGAAAGAGAGAGAGGAAAGAGACGAGCGCGTGATGCGCGCCGGTAGAGGGGAAAGTACGTACGCAGTCACTCGGCGGAATGGATACAAAGATTTCCAAGAGGCTGGCTGCTGCCAGAGCGTTCGTAAAATTAGCAGGTCGCTTTTTTGAATTTGATGCGGGCTGCTTTCGGGAGTTGAAAAATTGAATGAAATTGGGAGCTTCCTACCGGATGGTAGAGAAGAACGGCTTCTTGGCAAGTTGCCCGAGCTCGGAATCACCTGTTTCTCTCGGTTTTTATTCCTTTGTTTCGTTGTTGGAAAGTCTCGTTTAATGAGTTTACTTTGGCGATTGCTTTTTTTTTTATTGTTATTGCTCTGCGTTTGAAGTCAGGGAGTCACTCTGACGAACGGTCTGAATTCGAGGAAGTTGTAGATCGAGAAACTTCCGGAAGGACTCTAGAGAGACTGCTAGATGAAAAATCAAAAGTTCGATTCTTTATAAGTAGGTTCTTAGAATTAAAACTTGGGAAATGCCGGGTTGGACTTGCGAGTGGCTGTTTGGGCTGATTAGAAACAGCAATTAATGCGCAGTGCTAACGCAGCTCGAAACTTCTACCATCCGAATCGTATGAAAGTTTCTGCGCAGTTACAAATTAGTGTGCTCAGCTACAATGTTTATCTTTAATTTACAAACTGCTTTATTTGGCAAAAGCAATTTTTTCATACAACGAGGCTAACATTATTTCGTATCATGCTCCAGTAGATTTCGCAATTACGGAGATCCTTATTTAAATATTCGACTGCGCGTTTATCCTTTGTAGAATTCTGTTTAATAATTTCGTATTCCTGTTTCTGATACAAGGAATCTGCATTGCAATATCTCAGCTGATCTTATCCTTTTAGCGTCTCAGAAATCGATGATTCGCAAACCAACGGCGAGGCGATTTCCTTCCATTAATAAGTGATCGCTGCTTCTTATTCCTTTTCTTTTTCCATTCTCCTAGAAGATAAATATTATTGGCTCGGAGTAAAATTAATTGAAAGAGGAAAGATCACAAACAGAAGGTCGAAAAATATTATTTTCTTTAACATTAAATATGCAAAACAAATTATATAAAATGTTTTTGCAAGTTCAAGCTTTTTTCCCATGAAACTATTATTCTACGGATTATGTATTTGTGAAGTTCTAATCTTAAAATAGCGTATAACCCAATTATCATAATGTTTAAATTGCGATGTTATCCTTTATGATAATCAAGTTTAATTCTATTTTAAGTTATGCTAATATGGGCATTATAGTAACTCGTTGTTTTTTTGAGAAGCTTGTAGTAATTTTATGTTTTGTTTTTACTTGTTTTAATCTAATGTTAAGCTGCAAAAAACTTTTACATTACTACATTTCTACCTTTTACATTTCTTTTTTTATACTGCATCAATTTAAGAAAAACGTTTTGGTTTCCAGTAATTTGTTTTAACTGGCAAGATGTATTCTCATTTTATTAAGATGATATATTAATAGATTCATAACTTATTCCACAGTAGTGTTGTAAATAGCTAATTACAAATAAAAATTATTAAATTGTTAATTAGGAAGTTAAAATAAGATTATAGTTATTCAATTAAATATTTTATTGTTCTGACAATCAGCAGATTAGATTTACTTAACCTAATTTACAAATTTAGTATTCATGCATAATGGACTTACAGAAATTATTATTTATTTTTAGAGATGAGTAAGGTACACGATATTTAATAATGTTTAGTAATGAAAATAGATAATAGGAAAACGAGTAATAATATCAGAATACGGTTAAAGGAAATTTTAATGTTCATTAAAAAACACGTATATTGCATCTAATCATTAATCACCACCAGAAATATTTAAAAAATTCACTATTCCTCAAGTTCACAAAAATTTTCGAAGCTCAAATTGAAAAAAAGAAATCCTCACTTTTTACGAAAACCCAGCATATTATATCCAACCCATCAAAAAACCCTATACATAACGATGCCTCTACATACTCCACTCGAAAGTCATATCCTCGGCGAGCGCCTACACGTACACGAGCGTGACGGCTCGCAGCCCGCAGTGCACGGAGCTGCGCGTGCAGGGATCGATGATCGACGAGGCGATTTTCCGTCCGTCCTCGGCGAGAGGCGAACGAACGACTCTCTCGCTCTCGTCCCTCTCTTTCTCTCTCTCTCTCTCTCTCTCGTAGTTCTCTTTTGTTCGCGAGCGCTCGGTCTTTTTGCCAGCGTTCGCGCGCGTACTCTCGCTCTCGCAATATATTTTTGAGAAAATCGAGAAGAGAGAGACTAGACCGACACGACTCGTTTGCGGCCGACGCGTAACTCTATACTCCTTGCTGATAGAAAAGCGAGGGAGAGGAAAGGTTCGCGGTCGTTATGGGCGCGCGTGAGTTTTGATTTTTGCGCTCTGCGAGGGAAAGGAACTTTTTCGTTGATTTTGCTGTGTATTTTTGCTAATGCGAGTTATGAAACGGGAGGCGCAGATTTTTTTTCGAAGGTTTTTTTGATGATTTGCTTGTTTGTCGTTTGGTTATTTTTATGCGTGAAATTTTGCCTTTAAATTGAAAGAAACAATGCGATTGTGCAGTAGAGGACAATGATTCATAAAATAAGTTGGAATTTCAATTCCTAAATAGTGTGTTGAGGTGCTTGTCCATTGTGCTCGTCTGTCTATTGTAGGTAGCTTTCTCTTATTTGTTAAAAATTCGCTGGCATTGTTGTGGGCTTTGACAAAACTATTTTTATATTTTATGTTTAAATTAATTTTAAAAGTTGAGTATATTCAAAAAGTTAAATTATAGATTCTTTAATTGAATAAAGATTGCTTTAATACATAAGTAGTAAAAAATTAAATATGAAAGTTTTTATTTTATTCGTCAAATATCAACAAATAAATCGCTTCTGATTTAAAATTGAAATATATGGTACGATAAACATCAATATAAAATCTTTATAAATATAAAGCTTATTATAAGCGATTAATATATGAGTTCAATATATAAAATAAAAAATGCAAATTCTTAGTTTGTCGAAAAAAAACATTTTTTTTTGCACATGACATTATAAAAGTAACACTTATAACTTTTTTTAGAATTTTACAATGTTTATTCAAATTTTCATTAATTATACCTAATTAGAGAGTAAATATTCAATTCGTCATAATTATAATCTCCAAACGTGCCATTTATTCAACAATAAACGCTTCGGTAAATATATTTTATATTTTTCGTTATATTTTACCTCACGATTCCGCAAACTGGATTGTTCTGCATAAATTAGCATTCATTATCCAGATTTCAAAAGAACACAAATACAGCCCCGTCCTTCGCATAAAATTAATGCCGAACGAATCGGCGAATCCCAAACTTCCTACTCTATAAAATCCCGGAATTCTCCCCTGCACTTGCCGCATACGCGCATATTTTCGTGGTCGAAGCCAAGCGTTTTATCATTGCTAGGCCATCTCTTCACATAGCCATATTCCGGCCCTTTTTATTTTTTTCTTCCCCCTGTATCGGCGACTGCTCCTCATTTCAGTGATTACGAGCGCGGCTGCAGCGTCGAAAAAAAACCCTTTGACGCACACGCGCGCGCGCCCGATGCTCATGATAGGGCACTTCAAAGACTTGGAACGAAGCCCGCTGAGGGGGTTGAGCAGCGTATATAGCTTTGTCGAGACTACTTCAAATAATCGTCATTCTTTGTGATTTTTCAGGCGTGATTTTTCCCCGTTCTCGGTACAAAAGGAAAAATTGAAAATTGTATTTGCTCTTCGCTTCTGTTGGCTTTGGAGAGGCTGGTTATAGCGAAGGTTTTGGTTTTGCGGTGGCTTCTGGCTTCTTTGTACTTTTTTTTGTGTACGAATAAACGATATTATAACATGAAATTATAGTATAGTATGCTGATAGGTATCAAGAATGTTAAATTACTTAATTAAACGACGGCTTTTTATTTTAGCTAGAATTAAAATGCTTATAATTAAAAGGATTATAATTAGTTAATTTAACATTTTAGTATTAATTGGAGATTGCCAGAGCTTTATTTAATTAGCAACTATATAATATGAAATTGAAAGTATCATAAAAAATTTTATTTTACGAAATAAATTTAAAATGTTGGAAGCCTTATGTAATTATAAAATATTAAAAAAAAATAAACAAAAACAGTTTGAAATTATAAATATAAATAATAATTATACTCAATAACAAAAAAAAAAGAATAATTATTTCTGTTGTGATAAATTCAATGTAATATTTGTTGAATCGAAAAATACAAAACTTTTTTGATGTTTAGTGTTAAAAATTGCATTTATCAGAAACAATGTAAAGATAATTTTCATCTTTTTTTGGAAAGCAAAACAAGGTGTCAAATAATGCTTGATTTATTTTCACAATGTTGAATATTTCGCAAACACGCAATATAGCCAAAAAATACTCAAGCGAAAAAAAAATATAAAATCTATAATATGGATATACTAATGACAGATGACTGAAGAAAGTCATACTCTCATAAAAAAACTACGATAATGTCTCTTGTTACGTACACATTTGCTTACCTCGATATCGGCATGTGTAGAAAAAAAGTGAGTAATCGTTCTCGAGGTCTAGCGTATTAATGGAAAGCAGTTTGCGTCTGTAAAGATTTTAGACGAGAATAATTTAGATACATTTTAACGAGTATTGCGTAATAATTATTCTTTACGTCTTTATAATCTTTTAAATGAAATTTTTAATGGTATAACCATATAAACTTATACAGTAAAAAATATTCACATATACAGAAAATGGATTTTTTATTAAAATATTTAATATAATAAACATAATATTGCAATTTTAATAGTGCATTAAGCAACAAGGGAGTAAAGTCGTAGATTATTCCAGTAGTAAACTTGATGTCCGGAAGGGCATAAATATGAGGGAATAATTGCAACAGAATAATTCCAACTGAATATAATTATTAAAATGATTATTCACACACGCTAAATGATGTTCCAAGAAAGCAGTTATTTATCTACTCGATTGATATTCTTTTCTAACCACAAAAATAAAAATGCGTCGTCGTCTGATGTTTCGTATAGTATAGATATTTTCTAAGAAAAAATATTATTTATATGGAAAAATGCATAAATAAAATGGAAATTATTTGATACTGTTCGAATATTCTTCAATATTTTTTTTATGAAATTCTCAATAAAATCGAGCGATTGACGCACGAATGAATTCTACCTAAACAGAGACAAAAAATTGTTCATAATTACTCCGGTAATAAACTCTTGAATCCGCCTAGTAACTAAGACCATTTCAGTCGCTAGCACAATTCGAAGCCAATTACATCCTCGTCACTCAATTTCTGCCTCTGATTCTGCCATAACGAACGCGAAAGCTGCCTCATCAGCACGAATCAAAGATAACCAATTACGTGAGGTTTCGAATTATACAGAGCGCCACTCTCACGCTCTCTATTATCAAACAGTATTATTTTCCGCTCGGGAGCTACAGCACGCGGTTCCTGGTATACTCATTTCATGTACTAAGCTACCGGACGCTCGCAGCCCGCAGCTTCCCGCGAAAATAGCGAAACAGTAGCAAGCTGCTGCTGTTACTGATGCGTCAGCACGTGTGCGTACTCACCTATCCGTTTCAGCAGAACAGCTGAGATAATAGAGAGAGAGAGAAGGGTTCGACAAGGCGCTAATTACTTCGTCTGAAGGATGGTCTTTATGTATTCGCGTCGCGCGTTGTGTTTTCCAAGCGCGCGCTTTGCTGCGTAATTTATGCAGCTCGCGAAGGAGGAAGCGGAAGGTTGAGGCTTTGTTAATTTTTTGCGTGGCTCGTTTGAGGTCGGGATCGATTGGGTGATTATTAGTTTGTTATTATGGTTTATTGATAATAGATTGCTTTATTTTGATTAAATCAATAAAATTTAAATTAACGTAAGTTGTTGAGAAAAGTGCTGAGAATTATTACATTAAGAGGTTACTTTCTGAGTGATCTTTTTGTAAAGTAATTGCGGTATTTTAATTATAAAAATGTTGAAGTTGAGTAGTAAGGTAGTTAAATTATTGAATTATTGAGTTTATTTTATTAAATTATTGAATTAGAACCTTTTAATTAATTTTTTTTAAGGCAAATAAAACGTGTATATTAGAGCTAGTGTTGCGACCACTCAGGTTACTATAAGTAGCGTTGAGTGCGGTTATAACTTAGATGGGACCGTATGACCGCACTAACGGTAGTACTTTTTCAATAGTTTTCTCAGGCAGTGGGATAATCTAGATAAGTTTTTTGATACATGTCAGTTTAACCCTTAAGGTTTAACTGTTTTTGATGTAGACCTTTTTACCTCCATATTATCTTGGACGCTAAAATATTTTTATATTGAAACTAACACTAAACATCCCCACGGCAAGGTTGGTATGAATATTCCGCCAACAGGGTTTTATAAATAATATACATTTTGAATACTAAATAATCATGCTTCCTTTGCATGTAGGTTAGTAGCATTATATGTAACGCTGAATATAAATTCCGAAAAAATAGATAGTACCAGAAGAAGCACTTTGGTTTATGAATGAACTTACGTATGTTAAAACTGTCAATATTCGTTATTTAATAACTTATTCTATAGAAATTTTGCTATCAATAATTAAAATTTCTTTTTACAATATAGAGTGTCATGTCATTTACTTCTCTCATAATGCTTCCTACAGTAATAACTAATCAAGCGTAATCAACACTACGTTTATGATTTCATCAAGTCCTAAAACTACTAAGTATTTACAATTCCCAGAACTACATTTATCTACCCTCTACTTGAATCACAACTCCATTGTTACTCCCAACCAATAGCCACACTCCCAAGCACACCAGCCATCATCAAAACTCTCCGTACACAAAGGCGCGTATCTACTTTCCTCCGAGCCCGTATCATCGTCGCCTTTCGAGAAATCAATCCGCTCTCCGGATCATCGCCAGCCTCTCTGCTAATCATCCCACAAACAGTCGCGCCCGCATTCGCGTATAATCAAGCCTATGTCGCTCCTCTAGGACGTCGATGACAGAGAGAGAGAGAGAGAGAGAGAGAGGATAGACCTTTCATATACCGAGCGCGAGCTGAGCTTCTCTGCTAAGCGAGATAAAGAGCCGCTCTGTGCCCTCCGGCTTTTGTCGTTAGCGCGTTTGCTTGCACCTTTTTTTGGTCTGGCTGTGAAGGATGCGCTCGATGCTTTGCTGCTTTGAGGATTTGGGAATGATTTAGGGGACTCGGATGTTTTCGGTAATCTCTGTCGTAAAGATTTTTCGGTTGTTTTCGCAGAGTTCTAAAGGTATGAGTGAGAATTATTCTTCTAGCTTTTGTGAACTGGCTGTTTTTAAAGCTTTCGTCCTGATAACCCAGTAAAGAAGTAACCTACTTTGAGGTCAAGTTCTAAAACAACTTTTTGGCTGGTAGCCACGGGTCATCAGCTGTCTAGACTAAAAAACATTTTATAAATCAACTGACTGAGAGACTAATTTATTTGACTGAGAACTTGTATCGCAAAATTTTTTGTAGCGAAGAAATGATTTTGGAGAGTACTAATATTTTTTGTTTTTTTTTTTGTAAGTCTACTGCGTAACTGACTGAAGTATCTATAGGGAAAGCAATTTGGATAAATTTGTTAGGATTAGAACTGCGATAGTTTAACAGCTTCATTATGCAGGAGTTATATATTTAAGGCTGCCAGTAATAGACGTTTCGGATTTCCTTACCAACGAAAATTTCATTACAGACTATACCTAATATTCTTTTAAATTCAAATGGTATATTTTCATAAAAGAAACCAATTTATATTGTTACTATAATACTTAACTATGATAATCATAATCTGATTTTCTCAAATAATTATTAATTTTAGAATATTATAGTGACTTAAGTCTTCCAATAAATATATCATTTAAAATTTATGTTCATTAAATTCTTGAAGGAGCTGCTTTGCTCAAGAATAATTACTCCTTTGTACTTTGGCAAATAATTTAAAGGGTAAATAAAATCAAACGATCTTAACAGCAAATCTGTTAATAACGCTGACTTACCTTTATAATAATATTTTTAGTTCTTATTCAATTTATAGTAAAATTGGCAAAATCTTAACAATTTTTAGTGACTAGTTTTTGCGAATAAAATGTCAGATTTTTTTCTATATTTAATAGAAGTGATTTTAAATTGGTTTATCAAGTCGATTATTGATTGCAAATTTAAGCAAATAATTGTGGTAACCAAGTTATTTTTAACAGCTTTTATTCTCTCTATCGGCAGAGATCGTCGAGATTTAATAGTCTTTTATTAAAAAGCTGTAAAATATCAAAATTAAGATTCTTAAAGATACTAGATCATATTGCCGCTATGCAGCCAGATATTATAAGGTTACCTACGGTTAGAATTATCAACAAAAACAAATAAAAAAATAATAAAAGAACGCATCTTTCAGCCAATCAGATAACAAATATACTATCAATAATAAAATACACTTTAATTTTTTATAAAGGAGTAATTGAAAAATTTGTTTTAATGTTACAATTGAATTTGCCTTAACACCTATAAGTGATGGCGATTTTTTTACTTTTATCATTCAAATCATCCCTCTTTTACCGTTCGCAATCAAACTAAATCTTTAGACCGTATCTCCGGGCCTCTCAATCCTACAATAATCTCTAAAAATAATAACTTACCTTAATTAAGCATTTCAACGTCTAATCAATCGTTATTCCAACATTTCCAGGTGAACGCCCTAAACGATTCGCATCAGCAACTAATGGTGCATTGGGTAGGCGAGGGCTCGGACGTGATAATCTGCCTAGCCAGGGACAGTAATCCCCTGCCCAGGTCCTTCCAGACGGTCCAGCCTGCCGCGGCAGTCAGCCCCAGCGCCGTTTACATAAGCTACGACTATGGCGACACCTTCCAGAACAAGACGGACATGTTCAAGGTGTCGGACGAACCCAATGCCAAATACGCCACCCTCGACAAGTTTTACAATCATCCAACCTACAATAGTCTGGTGAGTATCACGCTTTTGTGCTGAGGGCGCTTAGCTGCTGAAACTGCAGTTCGATAGTTAACAATCGAGTAAGTCTTTGATGGGATATGCCAGGAGATTTGAGTGCAATTCAATACGGCTCGGTGATTCATATACAGCTTCTCAGAAAGATGCAATCGACTGAACATTTGTAGAGCTGCATCAGCAGCGTTCCGTCTGCGTTTAATCGCGTAATGCGGAGACAAAGGAGAGCCGCGTCATCTGTGGTGGATTTTGGTTCTTTAGAAAGTTGCAGTTTAGAATATTCGTATATTTTATATTGAATTCTTGTGAACCCTCGCGTTAATTTATTTTAATTTTAAAAGATTGAGGTTAAATCGTAGTAATATACAGCTAGAAATTTCGTGTAGTTTTGTCTGTATTTTATGGAATTTTTGCTTGTTTTATGAAGAAAAGCTCGTCAAACATTTAATATAAATGTTGCGTAATTTCTTATCGATGTTTACTTAGACTGTTTAGTTGACGAACAATTTTTACACAAAAAGGTACTGCGTAAACTGCTGCTGTAAGTTTAAACATTAATTTTTGAAATGACAGTTTTTTAATATATGTTAATTAAATACGCAAAATTTTACGTACAGATTTACAACAGATTTTTAACCGAGCATGCAGATATTGTACAACTATGTTTATTTACTAATTAATTTGACGTAATAACAAATATTCCATAATGAAAAAAATGAAAGAAATGTATTTATATTTGTACATTTTTATTAGACATACTTGACACGTTAGTATTATAACCCGTACGATAACTGTATCAAAAAATAAAAACACTTACATTATTTCAGGGTAGATGATAGGTGACTTTCATAAAATATATACAGGCTCGTGGCCTGGTTTAGAAAAAATTCTAGTCCAATTTTCTAAAAAAAGACTGATTTAAAAATCAAGATCATACTCCTTTCCTTCTACTTTTTCATTTATAATAAGGAAGTGATGTAGTTTTCCAATTATAGGTCACATTTGTTTTAGACTATAATTTATTAAATTCATTTTTATATACATACTATTTTTGCATACTCAAAGAAATCCAACTACATAAATTACAAAAAAATAAAAAAAATCGTCAACCGTGTTTTCAATTAGCCGCAAAAATAAAGCACTCCGCATGTAACACCATTTGATAATCGAGCATAACAACGCGAGCAGCCGCAACGGTGGCAGCGCATACTTATATAGCAGTAGCAGCCAGCAGCGACTAACCGTTAGGGCTCCCGCTCACTCTCTGAATTGTTTCAGTGTGTGTTTGCTGACAGTGCGAACAAGTTGATATTCATTACGTACAATTATGGTCATGACATCGAGCGAATCAAGCTCGACTTCAGCCCGAGCGAGATTGCCTTCTATGATAATCACGAGGATGATTTGTCCACTTTTGTACTTCTGGTGCTGGACAAGACTAATGCGACGCGAAAGGTACGTTCAAATAACACAACAGCCCGAGCTCTGCCCTCTTTTTCTATCCCTTCCTCTATCGTTTTTCCTCTTTGTAACGCACTTTGTTTTCGAGAGTTTGATGACGATTTGAAGTTATTGCTGTCATTACGAATTATGGAATGAAAATCAAAAATTGACAGAAGTTGATTGGAGAAATAATGAAATACGCAAGCTTTCGCTTGACATCTAGTTGGTATTGGAAAATTCAATTTTTACATTTTCAGCGTGATCGTTAAAAGTTTTAATTTGAATTTTACAATTTGTTATGAAAATTGCCTGTATTCCATGGGCATCGTAAAAGTTTTCATGAAGTTTGTAACAGCTTTTATGAGTCGAAAAAAATTACATTTTAATTGATTTAAAATCTATAAACAGCTTGCAAAAGTCGTTTATACTGAAAACTTTCACGAACGTTCACTTTAATTACTTTAATGACTGATTGAAGCATAATTATTGTTGAATAAAAAATTTTCAATCATGTTATGTGAAATTTCATGAAAATCTGTTACTTTTAAAATTTACCACGTTTTTTCATTTCTTATGAATGTTATGCTTATATTTATCAATAAAATAATCTATGACTTTATTCTGATACAATATAGCAAGTGTCATTTTACACTTTAATTGAATATATATACAGTCTGTATATACAGTTTGATGCAAAAAATCGATTTTATCACTACGTTTTCATTACCGAAGAAAACACATAACATGTCTTGTTATATTGATACTTTTCCCATTACGTAGTCATTCCAAATAATCTTTTTCCATTATCAAATAAACTTTTTATGATACCGTATTATATCATAAAGCAATAAAACTTTTAACGATCAATCTCTCCAAAAACACGTGCAATAATGTCAAATTGCTTGAATATTGCGTTTAAATTCCGTATTTTTACTATTATTCAAATTTACCAAAAACGAAAATCCCATCCATCACCTTAATTAAAAATAAATATAAATCTACACAACATTCTTTTAACATTCAACTTCCCTACTTCACAGCTTTACATGACAATGAATCGCGGCAAAACCTGGAACTTGGTGCACGAGTATGTGAAGGCGTTCTTCTGGTCTAGCAACCGGCCAAAGAGCCTGCTGATCGAGCGCATGGAACCGTCGGGCCAGAACAACGTCATCGATCTAGGCCATAATGCATGGAAGTGGAGCAGGCGAAACTATACCGAAGTCGTCAGCAACGTCGAGGATTTCCAGATCCGCGGTGACTACATGTTTGCAACCAAGAAGGTACGCTTCCATTTTCCAAATTACTCTTTCAATGTTCGATAGACGGAGTCGGGAGAGAAGTTAATGCTTTGGGATTTCGAGATTTAAAGTTAGAGTATAATGTTGAAATACTTGAAATTTTAGTATTTGCGCTGAATTATTGTTATGAACACTGTATTGTTGCAGTTGTTATGTAAATTATTTGAATAAAATTACATAACAGTTTGTTTTAAAGCTTACTTTTAAAAGGTAAATTATCTTGGCTGCAGGAAACAAGCTTTACGATAAAATCAATGTGAAATAAATGTAATAAATTTTTTTTCTGGTACTCGCAATATTTTGAAAAAAAATTTTATAATATTTTATTAAAATTTTATCTATAAATTTTGTTTACTCATATTCAAATTTTCAAAAAAAATCAATTAAAAGATATATACAATATTTGTTTTAACAAAGGGTTTACTAAAATAAAAAGTATCAAATCTCTAGTTATTTCCAATTTTGTTAATCACGGCCTAAAATAATCTACCTACTATTTTACCCCAATCTAACAAATAAATCATTATTCATTTACAGCCAGCCAACATTACGCAAGGCCTCGATTTATACGTCTCGTTCAAAAATCAGCCGTTTGTGATTGCGCAGTTCGATACGGATCTTGGTCGTAGAGATTATCACGTAGCTGATGTTTCCTTCGATCGGGTTTTCGTGGCCGTCTCGCATACGGAGACGCTGGTCAATCTGTATATATCTGAGAAGATCGATCATCATGGAGCGAAGTTTATTCTCTCGCTGCCTAACATTTTGACCTTCTTCCCGAACAATACGTGGAAAGACAGTTGGCTAAAGTAAGTTGGAAACGTGACAGACCAATTAAGGTGTTCCAGGTTGAAATAGAGAGTAATTCAAGTTTATGCTTTTGTACAAGCGAAAATATTAGTTCTTGTTTACAACAAAAGAATGGTATTGTTAAGCATTGTTGTGTAATATGTATTCGTAGATTTTAAAACTTTTCAAAGAATTTTTTTTAACATACATTTGAATAGTTAGAAGATAAATAAAAAAGAGTTGCTAGAATTTTCTGAAAATAATGTAACAAAGTTCTAAAAAATTGTGTTATTCTAAAAAGTTTCCTACTAAACTGGAGCATTTTTGAAAGCTAAAAACTTCATCTAAGTTATTCTCGAATTTTCTAAAATATGGAGTTTTAAACTCATATAAAATAACAATTGTTCAAAATTCTTTTAATGACTCATAAACAAAGTATTGTTACAAAATGAAAAATACAATTATAAATAAACGCATATGATTGCAGCGATGTAGCCGATGAAGCCTTCACCGAACTTTACAAAGTCGAGGGTCTGCGCGGCATTTACATTGCCTCCCAGGTCCAAGGTACACCAAAACTTAATTCCATTGGACCTGAACATCTTCTTTCTCTCATCACTTATGACCACGGTGTTACTTGGAATCGCATCAAGGCACCCGAGGTCAATCACAGGGGCATGTATCACAATTGCAACCCGGAAACATGTTCTCTTCATCTCAGCCAGAAATTCAGTCAACTGTATCCCGTTTCGCGAGCTGCTTCCATTATGAGCTCTAAATCTGCGCCAGGAATCATTATGGCGACCGGAGTAATCGGAACCAGCCTCAAGGGACACACGGCGTTGTATGTCTCGAGAGACGCTGGACTCACGTGGAAGCAAGTTCTGCAAGATTACTACTTTTTTAATATGGGAGATCACGGTGGTGTCCTCGTAGCGGTGAAATATTTCAAAACGAGGGGAGAGACTAGAGATATTTCTTACTCGATCGATGAGGGAGAGACCTGGCAGACTTTGGAATTTAATGAAAAAATGTTACGAGTTTATGGACTAATGACTGAACCAGGAGAGAATACGACTGTTTTCACGATGTTTGGGTCTGGCAGTGGACAGCATCAATGGCTGATCATCAAAGTAGACTTAAGCAAGGTCTTTGCTAGAAACTGCACAGATGATGATTATAAGTTTTGGTCACCTTCTACGCCGGAGGTAAATAATCTAAAATATTGCTTTATATACGTTTATTTGAAAATAATTGTAAATAGAAAAATTAATTACTTTTTCAAATTATTTTTAAATTAAAAATTTTTAAATTACATATTCCTTATTTTAGGACATATCGTCAACTTGCGTACTTGGTCGCAAAGAAACTTACAAGCGTCGTAGCGCTCGTGCCAATTGTTACACTGGAGTCAATTTTGATCGACCCGTAAAAATAGAGATCTGTCCATGTGATGCCGTTGATTATCAATGTGATTTTGGATTTGTTAGGCAATCAAAATCACAGTGGCCATCGTATACGTGTGTCCGCAACAAGTCTCTCAGTGACTACGATCCCTGGGCTGTACCGGCTACTTGTGCTCCTGGAAAATTCTACAATCGTACTAAGGGTTATTTCAAGATACCCGATGATATGTGTATCGGTGGTCGCGCTAAAGTTTTCGAATACGATGAGGTAAAATCCTTTGTCACATTCTTTTATATATGAGTCAGCTTATTCAGAACTATCTAGAATTGAACTGTCTTTGAAATATTTAAACATATTGATCGTTGTTACCAATTTCACAGATTCCATGCCCAATGGAAGAGATGCCAGAATTCTTGTTGGTAGCTCAGCGAGAACGTATATCCCGCATCGACCTAAAAGAGCAGAAACTTGAAGTTCTCCCAGTTCACGACCTCAAAAACGTTATCGCTATAGAGTTTGACATGAAAAACAATTGCTTGTACTGGGCTGACATCGTTAATGATACTATTGGGCGACAGTGTTTTAAGGATGGAAAGAGTTATCCCGAAATTCTTGTTGAGACCGACTTAAGTTCGATCGAGGGTATGGCCTTTGATTGGGTCTCTAACGTGCTGTACTTTGTTGATGGCGTTAGAATGAGAATCCAAATTATAAGAACAGATATTTCTTCAATGGGTAGAATGAGAAGAACGATTCTTGGACCAAATAATGTACAGAAGCCAAGAGGCATTGCTGTGCATCCGATGATGGGATACATGTTCTGGACTGATTGGGCACCCGGTAATGCTTCGGTAAACAGAGCAAATTTGGACGGATCCAATGTTAAACAGCTTTTCCATGCCAGAGTAGAATGGCCTAATGGTTTGTATATTTATTTTATTGTAGGTTATTTTAAAATATTTTTTAATTCTCAAAAGAATAATTTCAACAATTTATTTTTGTATTAATATTTTAAAAATTAAATAATATTTTTAGGTATTACTATTGATCACATTTCCGAGCGAATTTACTGGGTAGATGCTCGACAAGATTACATAGGTTCTTCTGATTTTGAGGGTAACGGTTTTAAGAAAATTATCCAGAATGATGAGCGAGTCTCACATCCATTCGCTGTAGCTGTATTCAAAGAAAACATGTACTGGGACGATTGGAAACAGTCAATGATCTTCGTTGCTGATAAAGATCACGGTTTGGGCGTTACAACTATTATTGGTCAACTTGCTGGCCTTATGGATTTGAAGGTAAAACCATTCATTTTTTAATATTTTGAATATAAATATGCAAATCTAGATTCGACTATACACTTGACTTATATTCTTCATACTTTTTATAAACTATAATACTTTATATACATTTGTGGCAACTTTTTAAAACACAATACTACGTACGTTTCGCGTAGTACCTAATTGCTTTCTCCTTAATCAAACTTTTATTAGAATTCAATCATATGTTCCACACTTTCATAGTTCCATTTAAAAGTTATTCTTAAAATAATTCTTAAAACTATTACAAATTAACACAGACTGTAGCTTACACTTAATTCAAGCAGTGTGACAATTACAATTCTAGAGTTCGTTCTTAGTAAAATTTTTACAACATGCTACTTGCTCCTTGTTTTTTCTATTTACATAAATATTTCATTTACGTTCTTAGGTATTTGCACATAGCATGCAAACCGGCACAAACAAATGTGCTAACAACACTGAATGCTCACACATCTGCCTTGGAGCTCCCAACGACGGCTTCGTTTGTCTATGTCCGGATGGTATGGTTATGCAGGATGGCAAATGCATGTGCCCTGGAGGTGTCAAACCTTTCGCCAACTCGACCTGTCCTCGTGTCGCAAATAGTTGCGCTTCTAACCAATTCGCTTGTGACACCGGAGTCTGTATTCCCGAATTCTGGAAATGCGACGGCGATAATGATTGCGGCGATCATTCGGATGAGAACCACTGTAATAAAGTCAAATGCCAACAAAATACATTCACGTGCGATGGAGAGAAATGCATCCCGAGATACTGGGTCTGTGATCTCGACAGGGATTGCAAGGACGGTAAGGACGAGATGAACTGCACCTACACCAATTGCACGGATTCTCAGTTTAGGTGAGTTTTAATAAACAAGTAAACAATCATAAAAATAATTGGATTGAAAAAATATCGTAATAATGTTGAAATGAATCATAGGTGTGAGAACGGCCGTTGTATATCTCACCGTTGGTTGTGTGATGGCGAAGACGATTGTCGAGATGGTTCGGATGAGAAAAATTGTTCAACTTCTGCCCCGCCTAGCACTTGCAAAGCCGACGAGATGGGTTGTAGATCCGATAACAACTGTATACCTAAGACCTGGAAGTGCGACGGTGAAACTGATTGCGAAGACGGAAGCGATGAAGATGATTGCACCAGTGTCGAATGCGAGGTCTGGCAATTTGACTGTAACGCTTCTGACAAAACTCACCGCTGTATATACAAATCGTGGGTATGCGACGGTGACATTGATTGTCAGAATGGCTCTGATGAAGCTAACTGCACCTCATCCGAATCCCATTCACCTGTCCCATCTGCACCTATACTACCTACGAACTCATGCAACGACTGGATGTTCATGTGCAAGAATAAAAAATGTGTACCCTATTGGTGGAAGTGCGATAGTGTCGATGATTGTGGCGACGATTCAGATGAGATGGGCTGTGGCTTTTCAGATACTAGCATCACTGTATCTCCCGCACCTACGACTGATGCTCACGTATGCCGGGACTTCCAGTTCCAGTGTTTCAACGGCGAGTGTATCGAAACTGCCTGGATGTGCGACGGATCGAAGGATTGTGCTAATGGCGAAGATGAAATGTATTGCAGTCACGGACATACTGGGTGAGTTAAACTTTAATAACTGATTAATTTTTTTAATTTCCTGTACAATTAATAATATTAAAACATTTATTATAGTTGCAAGGAAGATCAATTTAAATGTTTCATTGATGGATCGTGCGTACCTCTAACTAATGTTTGTAATGGAATATCTGAGTGTCCCGATGGTAGCGACGAGAGAGGGTGTGATCACCATCATCCGACACCTGCGCCGACTGCTTCTTGTCACACTGGTTACTTCCCATGCGATGAGACAAGATGTTTCCCGCAATCGGCTTACTGTAATGGAAAACAAGATTGTTATGATGGCTTTGATGAAAGCAACTGCGAAAAGAACAATACAAGAGTTTATCAGGTAAAAATATAATAGCAATATAAAAGTTTATTTAAAAAAATTGTATGCCGAATCAGTTATCACAATTTATTTTAATCTTTTTTTTTTAATATTAATAATCATTTGTTTTTTACTTTAGGTTCTCAATATTGGAGTGGACGAGCGAACAGTTAACGCTACTAGTTTATTCGTTTTCTGGTGGATGCCAATACCTAATAATGTCACTTTCGAATTTATGCCATCAATCGCGCTTGCAGAACCTGTCGCTACTTGGACTAATGCTAGCAAGTGGATCGAGGATACTGAATATCAGTTTAACAAACTCGAACCTTACACCCGTTATAATTTGACCGTTTATGTGAAAATAAAAGGTCAACCGACAGTCTTTCCTCCAGCTAAATATTTGACTGTTTGGACTGGCGAAGATGTCCCGAGTCCACCATGGAATGTCACAGCTACGCAGAGAAATGGAACACGTATCGAAGTTGCGTGGCAGCCACCATTGCACCCCAACGGCCTTATTACCGGTTATGATGTGTTTATGACTCCGCCGATTCCACCAGCGTCGGTACATCCCCAGCAAAAAACGTTTGTTGTCATCGATGATGCTTTCGAAGCATGTAAGGGTTCTATTTATATTTCATACATTTTGCTTATTGTCAAAAGTAGAATTGCTTACTGCTAAAAGTAGAATAGCAAATTGCCTATTACGAGCAAGAATAGAAAAGTATGCAAAATATGTTTTTCATTAAAACGAGAAAAAATAGGTTACTTTTTTCTTTTTCGCGAAAATTTCGCAAATATAAAATTTTTAACAACTTTGATCACAACTCTTGTTGAAAAAATACGACATTTAGGATGGAGAAAAAAGCTATTTCAAGTAAGGTGTTTTTAGCAGTAGTCTTTGTCTTGGGTCCTTTTAAAGTTTTAGATTTTGATTTGTATTGAACACCTCGCTAGAAATATCTTGTTCTAGTAGCTTACTTTTTCTTCATTTGCACAACGTACTTATTAATTTTATATATAATTTCTCAATCCAACAGCCAAGAACTACTCGTTTTGGGTAATAGCTAAGAACAAGGAGCATGAGTCTGACTCTTCCAATGTTGCTACGATTACTTTTGACGGATCAGCTAACATTGATACAATTGAAGATCTTAAAGTTGTGGACAAAACCAACCACTCGGTCACTCTCAACTGGAAAAAGATCGATTCTGCTGATGGATACATCATCACACCACGAGGACCTCTATCTTACGCAGCACTTGAAACGCATAGTACCAAATCCAATACATACACTGTGGATGGTTTAGCTCCCGGTACCAGGTACACTTTTGAAGTGAGTGCAACGAAAAAGAATTATGTTGGTAAGGTGGCGTCGATCACCGGATCAACAAAAGAACAACCTTTGCCAACTGTTTCGATTTTGGAACCACATCTGCTAAAATCGCATGGTACAACTGTCAAATTGAGCTGGGATCCACCCAAGAGTAATAAGAAAATCAAATGGCAGTATGCTGTACATTACGCATTAAATATGCAAGACCTTTATAAAGGTATGTTTTATTATTAGTTGAAACTTTGCTTCTAATTGATATGATCAAAAAAGTATGAACAAATTTTTCTTTTTAAACTTTGTAAATAAATTTATAATTATCTTCAATATTTCAGCACCTAAGTTGGTAACAACGAATTTAACTGTCACTATTCGCGATCTCGAAGCCTGTGAAGCATACATCTTTGCAGTCGGAGTGAAAGGCGATTATGGCGCGGGACCTTTAAGCCAGCCAGTGACGATTAATACTCATTTCAATGCTAAGGCTCCTCCCAAGAGGCTTAGAGTCAGTCGAGCTGATAAAGCTGATACGATGATTGTTTCCTGGGTAGCAAGCTGTTCAACCATTGATGAACCAATTGGTTATACAGTAAGAATAAAAAGCCTAATTCCATGAATAAATTTTGTTTTATTCACTATCACCGATGATAATGAATTAATTTTATTTTGATATTTCTAGTTAACCGTCACCGAAATAACTGTGAACAAAACGTCAGTTTTCACACTGCCACCTACTAACGAAACCGTATTGAAGCATCCATTCCGCAGCATAAAATACGGTGGCCATTACAACATCACTCTGTCGACGGACGTGGAAGGCGCTATCCCCAGTCAATGGATCGTCTATCATGCTCCACCGATCTTCCCGCCGCATCAACTTAGCGTGCTTTACGAGGAAGGCAGCTACCTAATTTACTGGCAAGAACGCCAGTTGCCTGACAGCATATCCAAGACTACGAAGTTCCATTATGAGATACTTGTAAACGAAGGAGATCGCAAGATCAATGAAGCAACGGCTAAGGTTTACAGAGTCGACCAACCACCTTACTTCTACAAGAACGCCAAGACAGAAACGCTTTATGCATTTGCCGTGAGACTGGTGACAGATGAGGGATACAGGAGCGCGCTCAGTGAAGTTTTTAGCATTGTTCAACCACGACGTTAGTATTTTATACTGTTCCTTTGAATTGCATATACAAAAGATATTTCAACTTAACTCTTTTTTAATTTTCTTCTTTTGACAAAAAACATTCTTTGCTTTTGCAGTTGCAGCATGGCCAGCTCCAATGAATGCATCTAGCATTCTTTCTCTTGCCATACCGATATGCCTTCTTGTCATAGCTTTAGGTGCAGCACTGGCGTACTTTGTAATAAGGCATCGAAGATTGTCCAATAGTTTCACACAATTTGCCAACAGTCACTACGACACGAGACGAGGCCAAGCTACCTTCCCTGGCACAACTGATGCCGGTCTAGGTAAGTTATATTAATCATTCTTATTTTTTAATTAAACAAATAACTTTTTCATACTTCAATTTTCAATATTTGAAATATTATCAATATATATTATTACGTGTAAGGCTAATAATTTCATGTCTGTACTTGAAAAATATAGAATTCTTTTATGTTTTTGTTTCAGCAGAGGAGGAAGACAGCCCTCAAATCCGAGGCTTCTCAGATGACGAACCACTAGTTATTGCGTAAATGTTCGCGCATCATGCTACTATACATTCTACTAGAGGTCTAAGCAAGGTGGACACAGTTATTCTATAAAATAATGAAATTTCGATTTTACACTCGATTATACATTATCTTATCAAGACGGATAAAAGAAGCAACAGAGACAACAATATATAAATTTTGTATGTTAGTCGCTCGAGGCGCGAGGACGATTATACACACGCGTGATTTCTAGTCGTAGTGCGTCGATAACTCGCCCGATGCCTAAAGAGTGTGTGATGGTTCTGTCAGAAAAAAATAATAAGTTGACGGACAAGAAGAGTATGCACGAGATAAAAATGATTCTCGAGAATTGTCCCACGCGGCGCAATCTATGAGAATCAAGATGCTAGAGAACGATTAAAGCCATTATAAATGATAATAATAATTAATAGAGCCAGAGATCGTCAGCTTTTTTATTTAGATTACTTATGCCATAACGTAATGCGATCAATGATCAATGATCTATTTTCTTTATAAAAGTTAATATAATTTTATACCGAAATCCATTAATCGAGTACACTGAATAGCGATGCGACAATTGAGGGGTAAAGTTCGCATTTGCAATTTTTTACTCATATAATGAATAATTCTTTTTAATAAAAAGTTGCCGATCTTTGTGATAAACCGAGCATAATCGAGCATAATTGAGTGGCGGAGCCCTCTTTGGTGCTTCTCGGCAGGAGACATTCAGGATGCCATAATTATTATTATTATTATGTACGTACAGGCGTATATGTTGGATAATTTTTAGCTTTTTAACTGTTAAGCATTTTTCCGTAATATCCTTATCCTTTTTCCAATCCGGAAAAATATTTTACTCTCTTTAATTTTTTATTATCTTTCGAGTTTTTCGCCACGCCGAGCTTCGTATATAACGGGAAAATATATTAAGCTACTTCTTGTTTATATTTTTTTAATATCAGTCTTTTAATTATTATTATTACTTTTTTTTTAATTACGTGATCATCAAACAAAATTTTAATTATTTCGTTGATAATACGAATACTGTGACTTCTTTTATTCTTTCTCCTTTTTTGTAGTGAAATACACGTACCTGTTCCTAAATATACGTGCAATGCGCGTCGAGCGAATGTTGTAAACTCATGATTATCTACTAGTATATATTTGTTTCTTACGATTGATATTTGGTGTCTTATAATTTTGATTTCTTCATGTATCTATTTTCTAAATAGTGCATACAATACTGGGCACACAACGATTTTGTATATTAATTTTTTTTTGTACAAGTAGTACAGAAATAATATAAATAATTGTTAAACGTAATATTAGTAAAGCTTATGTTTATAGAAAACGCATAGAAAAATTAATTATAAGCGAAATTTAATCGGAATAGATTATTTTTATTACCAAAAAGATTGAAAATTATTTTACAATTATTAACTTTTATAATATTTAAAACTTGATCTCGTATAAATAACAATATAACACATATATGTGTGAAAAAGTTTTTATTTATAATCTAGTGCCCAGAACTTGCACCAAGCATCTCGCCCATTTTTTCTAAATCTTGTATTGTTTTTTGCTCTCTCTCTTTCCAATCGAAATTAACATTCCGTTTATATACATTAATTTGGCAAATTTAAATAAAATCGTACGCTATATAAATGCATCGAATAAGTACATGATTTACTTGGAGCCACTGTTTACAACAAAGTAAGATTTAAAAAGGAAAACAGTATGGAGAAAAAATGTAACATTGGCCTGTTCCATTTTCTAAAAAAGAAAAAATAATGAATAGACACTTTTGTGAAACTCGGTGTTTTTGTATGCAATTTTTGCAACTTTTTTAAACGCGTCTTATGTGTGTATTCGTTGTGCTACAGAGTTTTTTACGCTTGTATAAAAAATTAACAAAATTGAACGAAAGACAGGTCGATATAGATAAACTTTTACCGTCTGATTATGTGATTGTAGAAACTAGAATTGTAAATTTTTGGAAGTGACAAAATTTTTTTACTAAATCAATTATGCGATTTTGCATTAAAAAAAATTTTTCTTCTTAATCAAATTAAAAAAAGTTTTTTAATGGCGGTCCAAAATTTATATGCCGCACGATTAAATCGTCCTGGTGATCAGAAAGACTGATAATAATTTTTTAAATCTCAATTGTCGGAATGGAAATTCATAACGAAAAGTTACGAGGCTCGAAGTAATAAAAAAGAATATGATATTATTAATATAATAATACAAATGAAATGAAATAACGTTAAATAATAAATAATCTAATTGAGTAAAATAAAGTGAAAACTGAGCGCCGATGTATGTCTTGAAATTTCGTAATAAATTTAACTATCATGCCTTTATATTTTGTAAAGGTTTTTAGCAAATTGTCAGTTATTCGAATAAATTTTTAGCTAACGGAAAGTTGGTTTGTATAATAAAGAAAGATTCAAACAAAAGTATTTCATAAATGTATGATAATTAGATGAACACCACGTTTTTTCAATGCCAAATTTCGAGCTCAGTTTTGCATATAAAATATATATAAAAAGGTGAAATTTTTCCCTGCGATTTCCGATTAATCGTCGGAGGTTGGGTCTTCGGCGAGGCGTTTATTATAATTCCATTAAACAGTATCTAAAGAGAAGAATTTAAAGTTCGGAAAAATATAGAGATAGAGAAGGAGGGAGAGAGAAAGAGAGAGCGAAAGGGGTAGACAGATTAAGGAGCGAGAATGACGGGTGGACATATGAATGATATTTGATAAGAGGTTTCGGTGATGCAAAAGCACACAGTTCACTCAGCGAACACGAGTCAGAAAATATACAAAAAAGTTTAAAATTTGTTTAGTTCGCAGCGTTTTTTATTGCGTTATATTAAAAGAATAACATCGTCTATTCATTTAGTTAGTTTTATTGAAATGCTTTTTATTGAATTTTATTACGGTGCACGAGGAAAAAACTTTCATTGCATTAATTGCATACTTGTTACAAATTAGTTTGAGTTTATCGCATGTTTGAACACTAAGATTTTTTTTCATTAATAGTTTATTTAAACTTATTAGTTTAAGACAAAAACAACAGCTATATTTTTATGTTTTTCTTTGTATTTTTATTGACAAGTGTTAAAAGATTCAATAGATTTCTACTCGTGTTCGTTAATTAAGAACAAAAGCAGTACTTCCTTTTGAATTTGTCCTCCGATCGTGGAAAATTCGGTAGGAAGGAAGCGACATGCCAATATTGTTGTGTAAACTAAAAAGAAAGAGAAAAAGTAACAATTGTACGATATAATACTGAAGGAGTGTTTGGCGTTTACGCATATACATGTATACATAAACGAATTTAAAATCTATCCTATTTGTAATTTTTATTTTTCGCTCGTCGCAAGGGAAGAACAAGAGGAGATGATAATCGATAATTAAGAGAAGCTTGGACGACGTTTATATTTTATCATGTAATAAGAGGAGAATATATTATTTGTAGTTGTTATTACGTGTACATCATTGAGGATTATGCAGCGATAACAGTGATATTGATATAATATATTTACGTGTAAATAAAGTGAGTTAAGGCACAAACAAATATGCATATGGTACGTTGATATTCATTGCCTTTCCGCATTAGTCATCCTTAAACAACGTAATAAACTATTTAGATCTATCTTTCCTTATTCATTTATCTTTATTATTTAAAAATGGAATATTTTCTTTTACAAAATAATTTATATTATTATATAATATAATTATAAAATTATACTAATAATATGTACGGTAAATGTGAGTGACGCAGAAGCAGTATAAAAGTTTAACTAAACAAAAGTACATAAAACTATACACAATAAGCAGCCCTTATAATTATGTTTAACCATGTGAAATGCAGGAACGTACTGGTGAAATTTCAAAAGAATTACTCAGAGTTGCAGCAGAAAAGCGTATTAAAAAAATGAAATAAGATACAAAAAAATAATAATAAAATAATTATAAATATTCAACTAAATATAAAAAAAATTATAAAAAGTGGTAAAATTGTTATTATTTATGCAATTTCATGTCTTTTGCTGTATTAACTATGTTGATGCATCAGCAGAAACGAAACAGAAATTATTAGACGAGTATAGGCTTCTGTTGCAACTTTCTCTACCAGATTTCGCTATGAAGCTATTGCCTATAACTTTACTTATTTTATTTAGATTTGATTAAATTAAATTTAGAAATTTAAATTGAGTAATTAATTTAAAAAGAAAGAATTATAAAATACTTGCTAAATACTTAAATGTTTTCGATTGTATATATGTAACTTTTCATTGTAACTGAACAAGTCCACTTTGAACTGATGTTATAATGTTTAACGTGTGCCCGAAATTAGATGAAACGAGTTAAGTACTATTTTATTATTAATTTCATATAAATAACATAAATTTATTTAGAAGTAATTATTATTATCACTTACGTAAATTTATCCAAAAAGCTTTGAAAAATGATTGTCCAAAAATAATTTTACACATCCACTTAGCATCACGGACTACGCTCATTAATTTTATATAAAAGGGAGTCTCAAACTCCCAAAAACAGTGAAAATTCGGTTAAAAAAATAATGGACATATTACGTTACCATGGAAAGCAACAACTATAATCAACTCGGTTTATTATTGCAACATGTCCTTTGAATCTTATAAATTTGTGCTCTATCTAAGTTTAGTATAAGAACTTAAAAATACAACCTATCGTTTTTTCCTCGCCTTGAAAAAATAAGCCTTCAGTTCTCCTTTCGAGTGGATAATGCCAGCAGCTCTGAGAATACCGGTAACATCGCAAATAAAAGGAGTAGCTCCGATCGTAATCTCGAATCAAAAAGGTCTCGGCTGTAGCCAAAAAGATAAGAATAAGGAACGACTTACTACTGTGTCAGAAGTGTACCTCGCCTCTCTCATTGTTTCTAAGAGCAGCGGAAACCGACACTGGACCTCGCAGTTTTTAAAATGCGAACGCTATTTCCGTGAAACAAAAAAAAAGAGGAGGGAAACTTGAGCTCGGGCAAGGTGTCTCTCTGTCCGGGACGACGGAGAAATGCGGAGAGAGGAGAGAAAGAATTTGCTGATTATAAAGTTCAAAAGTGCTGGAAATGAGCAGTTTTATTATTGTCGCGAGGAAGTGGATTTCAGAAGCAGTTTACGAGGTAGTAAGCCGCTCCGTATTGTTACGTTAATTACCGGCTCTGTTCGAATCTTGTAAAACTGCGTGAGCCTATAAAGTTCATAGCAATTATGCGAGATGCTATTGTTTTATACACGTTACAATTAAATTTATACTTGTAAAATAATCTGTCATAGTGTAATACCAGTTAAAGGTATGAATACATTTGAATCAAGTACAAGATAAATAGGCGTTAGAATACGCTTAGAATAAATGCTTAGAATAAAAATGTTTTCTAAAATAACACTCTACGATTTGTATATCATGTCTTGTGTGGACCACCTACCACATGGATCACATAATATAATCCTGTCTTACCGATTTCCCCGGATTCAAGTTTTTAAAAATTTTATATTTCTAATTTACTTAAAAAATCAAAATAAACTTTTCAAACAGAACGTATATTTAAGGATTTATATTTATTCCCCTTTCTCAACAAGAAAACAGTGAATCTAGAGGAAAACGTCTGTCAAGTCAAGGCTTCCCGATCACGTCTTTCTTCGCATTTGATTCTACCAACAGGAAAACGAAACGATGTCGGTAGAAAAGTGTACCATTCGCGCGTGTCAAAACTGCGCGGCTTCGGAGTGACTTCAGGTCGAAGAAAATAACCAAAAAGAGAAGCAAAAGGAAGTTTTTTTTTCATAACCTCGTAATGTCTCTGGCCGCCAATCGAAAGAAACCGAAGAAAAACATATAGAAACAAAGAACTGAATTTGAGTTACCGGTAACCTGTTTTCACCCATGGGAACGTACAAATTTCAAAAGACGACGACTCGTCTGCGAAAGATTCAGGCAAATTGAAAGATTGGTATAAAAGGGAAGTCGTAAATTCAAGATTCTGTAATCATACAAAATTCACGTAATGGATTTTACGTATAAGTAGGTACTTACAGTCATATTTACTCCCATAAAATGATTTGCGTACCAGAAACAGAAAACCAGTCGAGGGCACGAGGAAAAAAAAAGTAAAACGCTCCACTTAATACTTTATGCAGTAGTCCGACAAGTTACTCGCGATTTATCGGCCAACACTGTAACATAAATAGTACATACATCAATTTTAACCATCGAAAGTGGCCGGAGCGATGCTCGCACAGTGTCTGCATTGTAAAATTGATGTAGCTCGGCTTCGCATTTCTCTAATGCATTATTCCACACCTCGTTTCGTGCGACTCGCTGGCTCAGAGAAAAAAAAACATTCGTAGCTGGCCGAGCTAAGAGACAACGTCAGAGCTGTATTTACGCGCTTTTTATTCACGGCGATATTATAAACGGGGAGGAAGTCAGTAGCGCTTGGGACTCGCGGCTCTGTCGCTTACGCGTATAGGTGACTTTAATGCTTGATAAATAAGGTCGCTTGATTTAAAGTAGAATGCAGAGAAGCTGACCAATTTCACTTGGCTATTTACATTATCAAACTGGTTTCCAGTCTGCTATTATTTCTGCATCGCAACTATTTACAATCATGCCAGTAAACAAAGATATCTAATCAAACACAACGCAAACAAAATAAACAGTTACAATCCGACCTCCCTAATCTCTCCCGCCACCTAACTCACAACCAAACGAGAACAAATCCGTCCATCCCAATCGTAAACCCACTTCCTTAATCTTCAAAAAATCAAGCTTCCCACTGTCCCAGTGACAAAGGTTAATGCGACAATAAATACAGCGCGCGTGCGCGCATCCGAAATCACGAGGAGCGCAATTAAAGCACACATATATATATCCCATGCAGAGAGCCAGAGAGCATCGGGGCGCGCACAGGAAGTTCATATGCATCGGCCGATGCAGCTCGCGCGCGCGTTCCACTTATTACGTATGTACGTAGCCTCGCGCTGATGGGCCGCCAACACGAAACGATAATGGCCCAATTACGGGCGCTTGCGCGCTGCTGTCCTGTTTCGCCTATTATTGCGCGCCCGCTTGTATTTATATGTGTGTTTGAATATATATATATCCTCGGAGACTTCTTCCTTCCCTCCTTTTAACGGTGCTCATATATTAGAGTCGTGCTACCGTCCTGCAGCTCGTTATACCTACCTTAGAGATTCCTCGGCGCGCTTTTACTGCCCGCTCGCTTGGCGTCGGCACCTTATTACGCGGCTTATTCGCTGAGAAAGAGAAAGAGAGAGAGAGAGAAGGTTTGACGTTTACGGCGACGGGATTGTCGGTGGCGATGTCTGTTTTAGTAGGGCTTTTTTTGATTTGTTGGGAGTAGTCGATACTTGCTAGAATTTTCATTGCTGGTTGATTGGCGGCGGTTAGGGCTGGTTATGGAACGAGTTGGGTGTAATTGGGAGAGCCCTGTTTATTGCTAGAGTTGTATATAAATGAATAGTAACGTAATAGTGTAAATTGGGGTTTGGTTTGTAATACGTTTTATTAGTGAATCACAGCTGGATAGTTGTTTGAATTTTAAAATTGCGAATGTTAAACGGTTGTGTTTAGTTGGTTAATAAAAATTTGATTAATTTACGAAAAAAAACTAATCAACACAAATAACTATTTGGTTAATTAAATGTAGCTTCTTGTTCAGGCAAATATAAAATTTTATACGGCGTGGTTGCCCTAATTACTCATTGTTTAATGCTAACTGTAACTTAATGAGTCCAATGTTAATTAACTGTTAAAAAACACTGTTAGCCACCTTAACTCTGCGTTATTGCAAAAATTCTCACGCACAAAAAAAAGAGCTTATCTCTTGGAAACCAAAATCATACAAATTCAAATTATTATTCAGCCATTTATAGAATCAACCATCTTTTTAACAAAAGTTCGCGTCTCACTTTTCATACTATAAAAATCTATAACTAACGAGTTTCTTTGAATATTATCAATACTGTTTGATTCATGTTCAGCTAGCAGTTACTTTGATTCGCGTCGCGGCTCGAATGGTTATCTCGTTGATTTACTTCGTCGGGTTTTTGCACGACTCTTACACAGCCCACAGAACCCGCGGCTACCCACGCGCCTCGCCTCGCTTCCCTATAAAATAAAGGATTTATAATCAACGTCTGCCAGCTACTCGTGGTATGAAGTGTATGGCTTGATATAGATATCTCATGCAAAAGAAAAAAATTCTAAATGTTCCAAAAAGTAAATATTTTTTAGATTAAAAATATTAGTGAATGATTTTAAAATTTTTTGTGCATTAATAGTGCCAGTAAGTTTGTTGGAACAGCTAAATAAATTCATGATCCTGATAAAGAGATAAGATTTAGAAACTATATTATTAATATACACCCCCGATAAGTTAGTCATCAACTTGTTTAAGTTAACTTCAGAAATAATGCTAAAATTGAATAAAGATTAAACATTTTTTACACATCTTACCCTTTAGAATGTACGCTATCTCTCACTCTTATAGAGTACTGCCTTCCTGTTCTCGTATAGTTACGATTCAATCTAGTCTGATAGATGGTTTCAATAATGCATATTTTTATAGTATTAATTATTGTTCATTGATCTATAAATTTACTGTCGAACCGATATAAGACTCATTAAATAATATGTAATAATTATGTAACGCTATATTCCATTTAACGACCCTGCATGTTGCATTGTGCTTTAAAACGTTTCAAATTACTGTTATTTTTGCATGAATTTTTGTTCTTCTCGAACTTTACCTCATCTGCCTTTATGACTTCATCGATGCCATATCCACTTTTACGACTGCCTATATACATTGATGCGGTCTGTTATTTTACGACTGCTCGGTTCGATGCGCAATCCCGCTTCGGTATTTAATGGAAGATACGAGGTGTCTTATGATTGGAAGTGAAAGCGTGCATGCTACGATAACGTCATTTTATTTAGACGAGACTGTAATTATTTTCGTTTTGTCAGTTTAAAACTAGAGATATAACGCCTAGTCCGATTCTTGTAAGTTGTTAATTAAACTTTTTGAGAGTGACTTGTGAAAATATTATTTACCGCACTATTATAAGTTTTCGTATCACTTACAACTTTCCAGATAAGCTTCTACAACAACTAAATAATACTTTCTATCCCTTTAATGATTAATAATTTTCTATTATCGAGAACACCTACTACACAATACACTCGCGTCCCGAACTCTAATACATCTCCCCGATATCATCGGCAAGAACATCAACAGATTCGTATCGGCCGGACCACACAAGCTTCAAATTAATCAACCACAAAAAAACCCAGCCAGCCCACCGATCCCCTCCCATAATAGCGTCTCGTTATCGGCGCACCTGCCTTCCATTAATTAAATCCAAAACCATCTCACAATACACCTATACACACTCTCCCTGCGAAAAAATACATCCACATTAACCAGACAGCGAAACCGCCCGATTTTTCCACAGGGTAAGTCCCGCGCTCTATCCTCCAGGGAGCGGCGCATCGAGGGTACCGTAACTCTAATTGCTCGCTTCCCTCTCCCCCTCTCCTTTTTTTCATCTAATTACTCGAGCCCGAGCCTTCATTGTTCCTCTCCGGCGCGCGAAATTTCGTGAAACCCGAGAGATCGGGATACGCGTAGGCGCCTTAGGCGCGAGGCGCGCTGATGCTCTTGAGATTTTGACGGATTTGGATTTCCAACGACGGCTTCCGGCTCTTGGGATTTGTTTTTTTTTTTTTGTTTCGGAGGAGAGGCCATTGTTTCGCAAGCCGCGATTTATCAGGCCGTTTTCAGCGCGGTTGGTTGATGATGGAGTCTTCGAGCCCAGTCATATCGGAAGTTGAGTCGGGATTTTTCGACGGCCGGTGTTCTAGATATGGATTTTTTTGTGTCGGCTGGAATTAGAACGGTGTGAGAATGAATGTTGTACCATTTTGATTTTAATTGCTCGAATGAGACGTTACATTATAGTAATTTAGCTGTAAATCATACCTATAGTATTTTTTTTACATTCTCCGTTAACCATTCACGATAGAAAAAAAACCTGCAATCCTTCGCATGTTTTCGTTTTGGTCTCGAACCTCATCGCTTAATTAATGAATTAACCCTCCAACAAGCCGACGCTGTTAACTCCATTACCATTAAATTTGCCGGTAGCTCAAAAGCAAGGCAAAAGCCATAACGTCCAGCAATAAGGCACGTACATGCGAGACGTTTTGCGGTTGCGCGACTACGAAAGACGTGTAGGAAGATCGTTACCGGGTTTAATGTGGTCTAACGAGAGGATCGATCGATCCATCTGCGCACGCTAGGCCTCGTTTGCCGGGAAAAATCATTTACCGTTCGCGTATCGAGGATCGCTGGAAAGCGTCGGGATACTTGGGCGTATTAAAACAATAACAAGGCGGTGTCAATCGGTTTGGGGTTGCCGAGGTGTGGAGTGAAAATTGATCGGCTTGGTTGTTGGTTTTTGTTTTTGCGGGTGTGATTTTTCGATGAGTGTGGGTTTGGGCTTGGGTTTAGAGCAGATGAGATTGAGTAGTATAAATTCATTGTGAGCGTAA
>JAPYZA010000914.1:0-28400 GCA_030522685.1 Eupelmus azureus | reverse complement strand
ACTACAATTAGATTCTACCAAATTTCTAAACATTCTAATGCCATAATTACAAGTTCTCTCTTGAAATAATTCGAAAATATAAGGATGTTTAATTTTAGATATATGTGTGAAATTTTTAGTATATCTTACATTTAATGTAATATATTACTTCCAATTTAATTGTACTATTATTAAATTAATGTTCGAAAATTTTGCATCCAGTGCATGTACATAAAATTTAATATATGAAACACATCGACCAGAAACACCTCAGTCGCACCACAGCCACCTCAAACTCAACAGCACACCTTCCCTCCGAACCATCCAAACACCCACCGAACCTCAAAACTTGAAACCAAAACACACCCTACCCACTCTCCAGCTCAAATCCAAAGAAAAAAAGACCCTCTCCCCACAAACTCTCTCGCCGCCTCTCAAGTCCCATTGCTCCGACTCGCTCCAAAGTGCAGCGCAATCATAGAGCCTCTCTCTCTCTCGTCTCCCAATAGTATACACACAGAGCAGCCGAGTGGGGGGGCCGAAGAAACAGGTTTCACGCATTCTTTCAAAGCCCCGGCAAGCGGCTCACGGGGGGGGCCGAAGAAACAGGTTTCACGCATTCTTTCAAAGCCCCGGCAAGCGGCTCACGACTATATTTGCGCCGGCGCGCTTCCTCGACGCGAGCCGACTCTCTTTCTGGCTATGTTGCTGCTGCTGCTGCTGCTGCTGCAGCGCAAGACGAAATCGAAAGTGAAGGCGCGCGCGCGCGAGAGAGAGAGAGAGAGAGAGGGAAGAGAGTAGCGCGCGGCATGCGGGAGCATTTTTCAGGTGTGCTATACTCGAGCCGGGGAGAGCCGATAAATATAACGGGTTCGCGCGCCGACTGAGGTACTGTGACGCCGGCTGCGTTTCGCTTTTGTTTTTTTTTCTAGGGGGAGGATGATTTTTTTTTTGTTAGTGGGGGGTTTGGAATTGTTGGGTTTTTTTAGGGGGTTTATTGATTGTATTTTATTGGTGAATAGAAATAAAGATTATGACGGTATAGATCACGTGTGTATTGTTGTTGTTTCCCAAACTGGCAGGAAGACTATAACTTTACTTAAAATCGAACACTAATTATTTTCGAAATTACCAAACTTTTTCCCGAGAATGAAAGAGCGAGAAACAAATAGAAATTTTCGAAAAATTTTAACCACTTTAAGTGAGCGATCGAAAAAAGAGCGGAGAAAAATGTAATTAAAGTACGCGAGACGGAGTAAGTGCACGCTGCAATGCGCGCTGGTACTTTCGTGCGTGCGTGTAAGCAGATGCATACCAAGCCTAGTAAGACACCTTGGCTCGGCTCGTTTCTTGCAGCCTAAAAATGATACAAGTTATTTTAAAAGGCCTTTTTCGAGGCCCGCAAAAAATATGCATTCCGCGCGCTCTGCCCGGCGTTCTTCGGATTTTCAAAACAACATAAAACTATTTTTACCTTGAATTACCTCGCTCTCTATGGTATGCTAAATATACAAGCCCTTAAAACGGCCAAAATATTTTGAAAATGTAATTTTCTGTTATTAAATTCATTTTTCAGTCAGTACAGACAAAGCAATATTAATTTTTCTTATCTATGAAAAATAATTTCCTAGGCAAGTCAAGTCCATTTCTTTTTTCGAAACCTGAATACAGCTAATATTGAAATAGGACTGCCGGTGCATCAAGTGGGACAACCCAAACCGAGAAAATCGGTAAACTCCTCGAAAGCCCAAAATCAGCCCACCTTTCCCAAAACCCACCCCCTCCCCAAAAAAGAATCATCCAAATGCCCTCATCTCAAGCAGAAAATTGCAAAGCTTCAAGCAAGCATCTCCACGCGTGGGCGTAACTCCTCCAACTGCGCACGTACCGCTCTCTTACGCAAGGTCGTCAAACCGCGCGCTTCTTCCGTCTACGCGGAAGAGCAATTGTCGCTCTCGGCTCGCGCGCAATTGCGCCTATTCAGCGCACCGAATCCTCGGCCCTGAAAGTGAATTTACCATATTGCGCTGCTGCAGCCGCCGCCGCCGCGGCCGCCGCGGCTGCTGCTCGGCTCCCCCGCATAGCTCTCTGTCTCGCTCTCTTTCTCCACGCGAGTTTTTCGCGCTCGCGCCGCGAGAGAGTCAAGGTCAGGGTCGCCGAGCGACCTTGGCGAGCCTGCCGACGCTCCTTCGCTCAAAAGGCTCGAGCTGTGTACGAGGGAGTCTGCCTGGCTGTGCCCGCCGGTTGGGAGACGAGCTGCTGAGGTGAGATAAGTTGGCGCCGGGCCGATTGAGGGGGTGGTTTTTTAGCGAGTTTTCGCTGGGAGGTGTAGCTTTTTTTGAAGGCTTTGTTTGGCTTTGAAGGGTGGTAGGTAGTATGGGAATGATAAGGAGCGAGTGTGTGCTTGTGAGTAGATTGATTGTGGCTTTGAAAAGTAGATTGTATGTCTTCCAAGTCTTTTGAGGAGACCCGAGCGTTTTAGTAGTTACCTTGGTAATTACCGGGATGGACGCTGCAATCATTTTGTACATTGTATTCTGCGCAGCGGCTACACTGGCCATTACGGCTTCGGAATTCAAAACAATTTTCACGAGGAATTAAATTATTACGTAACTTCTTTTTTCAATTTTCGTCAAAATTGTTAATGCTGGTGTTTGCACGTGGAGAGACAAAGTGCTGTAAATTTTCCTCGATTATACTATGACGATGAAAACAGATTAAACAGATCCGATTTAAAGTGTTATTAACTGTATATAAATCATCTGTGACTTGAAGAATTAAGGGATTTTGAATATATATAAATCTAGATTCTATAAACTCATAAGCTGGCAGATGTTTAGGCCATTCACGCTATTGAGCAAGGTAAACCTTGAATATTTCCTAATTGAAGGAGACAGATAAGACGCATGACATACGGAAAATAAATATTAACAGCAAGAATCATCAAAACTTGTCTGTCTTAAGTCAAACACTTTCGAGTTTAATTAATTTATCTTGTCCACTTTTGCCGTTCTTGATAAAATTTGTGACACGTGTAGCATACTCATAAAAGCGTTCGTCATTAAAATAACATTACTATTATTACGATTATACAACCCATTAAAAATTTATTTCTGTCATAAGTGCTCGTTAGTAATAACATTAGTGCTGCTACTCAAAATGCACTAAACTTTCAATCAAACGCTAAGAA
This sequence comes from Eupelmus azureus, assembly GCA_030522685.1. Classification (NCBI taxonomy): domain Eukaryota; kingdom Metazoa; phylum Arthropoda; class Insecta; order Hymenoptera; family Eupelmidae; genus Eupelmus; species Eupelmus azureus. The sequence goes on along the minus strand of JAPYZA010000914.1, from coordinate 25,231 downwards.
TAAAATTATCAGGTAAAAGGGCCGAATCCAAAATTAGAAGCCCATAAAAAGGGTGGAAAAGCGCAACTTCCTCACGAGCTTATTGAAGCGTTAACGCCAGAATTTTATATCTCGATCTCGAGGATTTACGCGGATATATAGAGCTGCCGAAGGCGCAAGTCACTTATACAGCGACAAAGCAGGTAAACCGCAAGCTGGCTCTCTCGCGTCTCTTTTCAAATGCGCCTCGCTCTCTTTGTCTCGTTGCGCGCGCAGTGCAACTCTCTGCGGGGCCAGTGCGGACATTTTTCTCGTTCTATATGCTCTCTCTCGTGTCCACCTGTCCGCGCGCGCGCGCGCGCGTCTCTCTCTCGTTCTTTTTCGCGTCTCGCTTGCTCTCTGTATATATACGCGAGAGATTCTCGTTGCTCGGGGCCTGCAAGAATGCTCTTATTTCGATCGGGAGAATCCACCGCAAAAGGATGAAAAAGGAGGCAACAAAAGAGGAGGGAGAAAGAGAGATGAATGCTGCGCGGACAAAGAAGGAGAGAGAGAGGCAAAAAAGGAGGAGAACACGGATAAACAAAGAAAGCGAGCGAGAAAGGGAGAGAGAGAGAGATAAAACGAGAGCGGAGAGCGAAGGAGAACAGGAGAAGGAGGAGGAGCAGAGAGAGGGAGAGAGAGAAGAAATAGAGAAGGGAGCAAGAGAGAATGATAGAGAATCGGGTAAATGGTTAGAGCGCGAGCGAGCCGGAATAGCAGAGTAGAGAGGAAGAGGAAAAATGAGAGGAGCGAATAATAGGAGAGAAAGAGAAAGAGAGAGGGAGAGGGAGGGAGATTGCGCCTTGAGATACGAGAATGAGAAGGTGTGCAGAAGAAGAAAACGCTGGCGCGGGAACGAAAATGGCGGAAAAATCCCGGGAATCGCTGGCGCAGGGAACGCGCTGGCCTAGGAAAAAGCGCGCGAGCTCGAGAGAGCAGAGCGATTGAATAACAGAAAATTAGAGGAGCACGCGCTCAAGCTCCCGAGTCTCTCCCTCTCTCTCTCTCTCTTGGAGAGCGTAATGCCGAGGAGCGTAATAAGAAATCGGGATTGAGAAAATAATTGCGAGCAGAGGAAACTGCGAGCCGAAGGGGGCAGAAACGCGATACGCTCAATTAGAGGAGGCACAAGAGCAGAGGAGCTCGGCCGCTGCGCTATTGGCAAAAAAATTAAGACGATTAACGGCAAGAAACCAAGTGGAGATGTGTGCATGAAGCGAGGAACGCGAGGTGGGGGAGGTGATGATAAAAGTGAAGAATTAAACTTCGGATTGATGAGCTCAGCTGTGATTTTAATTCAAAAATCATTAGCGGGGACAAATGTACAGTCTCATGATGATGATTTCATTTTTTTTTCATATCGTATCTGAGAAATGTAAATACTAAAGCCTATTGTATCGGTGTTGGAACTATATTTGAACTTGAAATTCAAAAGAAATGAGTTGGTATTTCAAATTTTTTAGTTGTAATGTAAAAGAAATTAATTTTTCTATTATATAAGATGAGAAATCAAAATGATGAAGCAATATTGAAATGAGATTTAACTAGAAATTTAAAGAATCCAAAATTTATTTCCAAATTAATACGTGTTTCTCATCGAATGGATTATCAGCGGAGACCGCGACGTAGATTGTTTTACTGAGAATTAGATATCAAATCGCACAAGTATAAGAAATGAAAATAATAAACGATACAATATTGTAACAACGTTATACCAATATTTAAGTATTAAATCCGAATAACGTGGAAATAAAAAACATAAGTAAAAGCAAACAACCCGCAGATAACATAAGCACCACCGATTACCCCTCCCAAAGATCGCCGCCTCGTATCCCACTTAGAAATTCAAAAACCTCCTTAGTGAGCCTCCAAAACGCCAGGCAAAATAAATCATTACCACGGCTACAAGCTGAATTAAAAAAACAGCAAGATCAGCAGCCCCCTCCCCATGCTAAGCCAGTAGTTGAACCCATCTCCACTCCTGAGCTCGCTAAACAACCGGCAACAGAGCTCGTCTACACTTACGTATATATACAGAGCGAGAGAGCTCCGAGAGCAAAAAGGACTCGCTCAGACTTGCAGAGGGAGCGAACTGACGAAAGAGCGCGAGCAATAAATAAAGGTACACAGAGGAGGGGGTAGCACGGAGTAGCTGCACTGGGCTCTTTGGGGCCTAGACTCTCGCTCTAGTCTCTCCCGCAGTAGCCAGCATCAGAGGTGGCGTGCGCGCTACAGGTACGATCCCTCTCTCTCTCTCCCCAGAGGCGCAGCAAAGAGCGAGCGAGCGTCGCGCACGGTAGCTCGCTCCTCTCCTCGTGTGTCGTGAGCCGTGCGTGCGTGTGTCTGGGGGGGTTGCAGCAGCAGCAGCAGCAGCAGCAGCAGCGGCGAGCGCGCGCTGCCAGAGAGCGAGCCGAGAGAGAGAAAGAGCCGGCTCGGGCTCTCAGTTCCTTGCTGAGGAGAGCTGCGCGCGGCTGCTCGCACCTGCAGCACGCGCGCTCGCGCCCATGAGGCGCCTCTAGTGTATACACACGCACCTCTTTCTTCCTCTCTCTCTCGATCCTCGTCTTTATTTCGTGCCCCGCGCGCGCTCCTTCAACGAGAGAGCCACAGCGATGAGGGAGACTCCGGCGATCGTCGTTGACAAGCCCAGCGCCGAGGACGAGCCGGACAAGAAGATCAGCATGAACAACAACAAGGAGGAGGAGCCAGCGGCGGCCAGCTCGGCCGGCTCGATCGGCTGGAGGTCCATGAGCATCAGGCAGATGTGCTCCTACGTCCTGAGCAACATCACCGTCGAGCCCATGGTCGCCTTCTACATAATGCCCAGCGTCCTGGCGTCCCTCGCCACCCAGAATCTCAACCTCGAGAAGGCCTGCAAGGTGAACCTCGGCTACTCGGAGTCGGTCTGCGCTGCCCTGGCGGCGCGCAACACCAGCACCCTGGCAGCAGAGGAGGCGGCAGTGCAGCAGCTCGTCGCCGTCATGCAGGCCTGGAAGACGGCGCTGCAGAGCTTCTTCCCGTCCATCCTCATAGTGTTCATGGGCGCGTGGAGCGACCGGAACGGCCTGAGGAAGCCCTGCATGATGCTGCCGATCGTCGGCGAGTTCCTCACCAGCATCAGCCTGATCGCCTGCACCTACTGGTTCTACGAGCTGCCCATGGAGGCGGCAGGCGTCTCCGAGGCCCTCTGGCCCGCGCTAACCGGCGGCTGGTTCACCATGATCATGGGCACCTTCAGCTACATCGGCGACATCACCAGCGTCGAGTCGCGCACCGTCAGGGTCGGCGCCGTCAACTCCTTCCTCAGCCTCGGCGTGCCCGTGGGAATGGCTCTTTCCGGTGTCCTCTACATCAAGCTGGGCTTCTACGGGGTCTTTGGCATCGCCGCGGCCTGCTACGTGTTCAGCTTCATGTACGGACTGATCATGATCAAGGAGGCGCCGAGGGCCCTGGAGCTGTGGAAGAGCATCAAGCTGGCCCAGGCGAGCGAGCTGAAGAAGATGACCTGGTGGGAGTCGGTCAAGGACTTCTTCGCTCTCAGGCACGTGCAGGAGACGTTCAGGGTCACGTTCAAGGAGGGACCGAGAAACAGGAGGAAGAGGGTCATGGTGCTCATGTTGATAGTCATGGTGCTCATTGGACCGATGTACGGTGAGTTTACGTGCTTTTCACGCTGGCTGCCCCCCGTGATTGTTCATGTGGATTTGAGAGGCGGGCTGTGTGTTTGGGAGGAAGGGTTGATTTTTACGGTAATGATTCCGTGATTGGCTAAGGTGGATCGCGTGAGTTGGTTTTTGGCAGCTACTGGCTTTGATTTTTTAATGCAAAATTGCGTTGGATTGGTACGGAGTTAAGGTATTCATGTGAGACTTGAATTTAAATCTGGCTGTGATAAGGTTTTCGTTGTTTACGGAATTTTTTTATCGAATCCAAACAACATGGGTAAACATCGGCACTCGTATGATAAAGCATTCACGGAAAATGTTTCACTCGGTGATAACAAAATGTTATTAAAATTTCCTAAATGTCATTCAATTATACTTCCGCGTCTTTCGGAGTAATTTATATAATACTGAATATGTGGTCAAACAATTTTCTTAATCGTTTTGACATGATTTTCATTATACTCAAGCAAGATTAGGAGTAGATGGGCTTTAACTAAAGCCTGAAATTCTTGAGAAGCTTGTGTGAACTTTGTACTCTTGGTCGTATTTCAATATTCAGGCATAACGTTCTTCGCGTTAGAATTTATAACGGGAATGACAATGTTCCTAGTCGAAGCACGTGATGATTTACATGCAATATGTGTGAGGACAATTTTTACTTTTTGATTAATACGCAGTACTGATTTGTTGATAATAATGTTTACATATTTACTGTTTATTTTTCATAAAAATTTGTAAAATTCATTTAAAAGTAGTGTTTTTTCTTATTTATAAAGGTTTTTTAAGATTATTTTGTAAGCGGATATCAAAATTTTATAGCTTATTGAAGTAATAAAAAAAGAAATTTACACATTTCCGCAAAGAAATTTTTAAATATCTGTAAAAATTTCACTGTGTAGGCTGAATGTCTTGAATATTTACATATATTTGATTCTTTATTTATAAAAAAAATAAATATATTTTTATTTATTTTAAAAATTAACACATGTATTAATAATTATTTTAATAATGCCACATATATTTAAATCTAAGGTCATTAAACTTTAATACCTTGAATGTATTTACAACAATAATACATCTTAATCGCTGCTCATGAACATCGGGTAATAAAATTTATTTATTCTAGTCTCTAAAAAGATACTAAATCGAGTTGAACGTTTCCACGTAAACATTACCGGCGTCTTCTTCAGGAAACGAAAAAGTGTAGACAATTATCTAAGAGGTATTATGTGTATGCATTATATATCAACGGAGCTACATAATCTAACCTTTTTCGTTTCCTCAAGGCAATCACAATACTGCTAGGGAAATGAACTCGATACATCTGTCTTTCTATTTTTTCGTTAAGTAAATAATATATTCAAACTCGCAATTCGTAATAAAATCACATAGAATACCTCATTTTTTATTTGAAATAAAATTAACTCGTACTTCGTCCATTAGTCCAGTGAAAAAATTTTCGAAAGTGAAAACTAGGTAATCTAAAAACCATTTTCCGCACAACATAGACATTTTGAAAGGAGTCCTCCAAAACGTATCATTACCAAGTTGAACTCGCTCCGACCGCTCATTAACATTCGGATTAATGCTAAGCTATCACTCCAAATGAAAATTGCACGGATTTCGAAATAAAAATTGCCGGCTGCACACGCCGTCATTAAAAAAGAATCGAACAAATCGTTGCGCGAACAGTTCAAGGCTACCGCAAAACACAAAAGACCTCAACATCCGCTTCTATCCGCACCTTCCAACCAACATATCCTCCAAACCCTATCCACGCTCTTACAGCCGTTATCTCTCCGCGGACGCGAAAACAATACCTCACTGAGATTTCCAATTAATACAAAGCATTGCGCAACTGGCCTGTGTCATTCAACCGCTCCGCACACTTTCCCTTCCGCCATGAAAAAAGCTCGCTCGCGCCGCGCAAAAAGCGAGCCTCGCGACGAACAAAAAGCCAAAGGCATTAAACGGGTCAATGTAAATAATGACTTTTTCAGCGCGCCGGGTAATTTAATAATCGACTCGCGCGCGCGCGCGGCGGTCCGCCCAAACGCGCTTGCAAGCGTTTTTATATAGCAGCGCGAGCGAGCGAGCGAGCGAAACTGTGTCAGTCCTTGCTCTTGAACCCTTTTTTTTGTGCTTCTTCCTCCTACCTCGTCGCAGCGGCGCGCGCGAGTGTGTGTATCGGCTTCGCCGATGCGAAACGCGCGCGAGCGCAGCACGTGACTCTCCGCGCTGCAGCAGCAGCGAAACCGGCGTGCGCACGAGCGATTTTACGTTCTTTTCCGTGCGATTACTTTCTATGAGCCGAACTGGATAGCGTTGGATTTCGTTTGCTGCGGATTTTCATTGGTTTTTTTGCGCGGGGTTTTTTGGGGGGTTCGGAGGAACGTTTTGGTTACGGTTTGAAAAAATTGGGATTGTTGTGGATTTTTTTTAAAGACTTGTGGCGAAATCGGAATTGGGAATTGTTAATGTTTTTGTATGTATGCAGGGTTTCGCGGTTAAATGTATTTTATACAAATTTTGCGTGTCAATGTTTTTTGAATTCATTAAATTAATCCATATGTATGCTGCAACATTTTATTTTTTCACTCATTATCCTTTACGCATAATCGACATTGAATGTCATGTCATTCTCTTTTATGAAATCCTTATTATTTCCTATTTTTGCCGAATAAACGTTAATTATCCAGTAAACTCTATATATGTGGACGTCATATTCTCTTCTAGAACTAAACCAAATTGTATTCAAACAAATCGCATTTCAAAAATTTATCCGTTAAAAAAAACGATTTCTAATTTTTCACACAGCAAATACAAAAAAAGTATAAACAAAAAATAACTCTCTTTTAGCAAAATTTTAACAGCGCGCCCCAGTTCCTTGGCGCGCTATTGAAAACCAAGCAAAACTCAGCTCCCGAAAATCGATTTCTAAATCCCCCGAATTCCTGCATAGCCAAGCAGCCCGGCCGCGTCAAGCAGCTCGTCGAGGCGCGCATTTCGCGCGGCGATCGATCAAAAAACAGAAAAAAGAGAAGGAGGACCTCCGCGCCGGCAGCGGCGGATAAACAAAGTGGCCCGATAAGCGGCCGATCGGCACGAATTTCTCTTTACCCACCGAAAAAAGGAAAAATCTCGCCCGGGCTCTGGCTGATCGCCGAGGCGGTGTGGTCCCCCCCTTAGTATTTCGACCAAAGCAGGAGGAGGCGCGACCGGCCAAACCGGTTTGCAGAACCGTAGCTACAACCGTAATCCCGTGAAAAATTGCGCGCGCACGCGCGCCTGCAAAAATTCATAAGCGATATGTGTCATTTTTATAAATTTCCGAATCGGTGTCTTTTGATCGGGCCACACCGGGCACCGTTCGGAATGCTAATGCCGGCCGGGCCGTTTGTGGGATTGAGGAGTGTGCTTTTTGCTGGTTATTGATTTGTTGCTTTGTGGTGAGAGCAACGGAGTTTCGTTGGTTTGTTTTTATTAATGGATACTAATGGTTATTTGTTGAGAAAGTTATTGCTGCTGTTTTGCTGCGAATGTTTATCTTGCGGTTATACGTCGTACGCGTCTAATTGATTATTAATTCATTTGAGAAATGATGAAAATTAAGTAATGTATATTACATAAAGTTACAAGATATAACTCTCATAAAATCTATCAAACATCGTTAACTGTTTTTTTCCAATATTATCAGTCATATTAAAAAAAATCAATTCTAAATTACGTAAGCATTAAAAAACATCGCTGAAACCGTTAGGCGACGTCATAAAACAAGTTTAAATAACGCGAAAATGCAGTTCTGTATTTCGAGTAAAAGTGCTTGAGGCGCATTTCAGCTGATGGCGTTTTATATCGCGGCGCTTATGAAGCTATAATGTTTGAAATTCTTCGAGCTAATACAACTTTGCTGAATCGTTTGATAAATCTGTAAGAAGTCTAATTAGATGCATTAAGATGCAAATAACTTTATTTACAACTACAGCAATAAATAATAAGTAAAGAGTGGAAGATTTTTATCTTTTGTTTTATATACATTAATATAGAAAAATAATTTTATTAGTGCTAATCTAAATTTAATTTAAAAGAAAAAATAAAAATATTACAAACAAATACTGTTTTAGTAATAACATTTACTCTGAAAATATAACATTCTTTGAATAAATAAGAGTTCAAATTTATTTAACGTAAGAACGTATAATTTATTTATTTTATTTAATTTATTTTACTAACAACTGTAAAATTTATAAGTAAAATTTTATAAATTTTTCTAAAATGCTATCTATTTTATGATATCTATGTGGTTTACTCGACAAGTGAGTAGAAGAGTTTCGCAAAAGTATAATCAAACAAAGAATGTGAACTTTTTGCAAAAAATTTACTGAAATTGTACACAATTTCGTGTAATAGTTCGTAGACTAATCATATTTAAAGTGAAAAGATACAAGGTTACTCTATGAAACATTGCTGCATACAGATAACAAATGCCAACGAGCAATGTTAAAACATAAAATTACTTTTTATATGGAAAAGATACTTTCAAAGTCGCAGATTTACACGAACTTTGTACAGTAATTGCCGTCCAATTATAGAACACATTTTTTAATGATTATGAAAATAATGATAGATTCTCACCGGTTTTTAAAATCATTAGACTCTAGCCTTTTGACCGGATTTTCATAGAATTGAATTGTGAATTTTTTTCAAGCCTTCGTAACTATTATTTAGTGAAAGTTGTTCGAACAACACCTGAAGTAACTTCTCGTAATGTAAAAGATATTTTAAATTTAAAAAGAATTTATTTAATTCAAGCGTGAGGTGATTTTTACGAAATAATAATGAACTTTAAAAACAATGTATTGTTAAAATAAATCAGTGTTAAAGATTTTTTCATTCACCTCAGATGATCATTTCGAAATTCATATACAATCAGTTTTTATATCGTTTGCTACAAATTTAATCACCATTAGCTTTGTCATACAACAGCATGTACATAAAATTTCCATATTGTAGATTTAACAGAATTTCCCTTCGTATCTGACATCTTCCATGATGGCCATGATTAAACCCCGATATTTCAATTGATACACCGTTGACTATATAGATATACAGCCAAACGTCTACTCGAACCAACAAAACTCCAACAACCTACTAAATTTCGAACTCTATCATCCCAGATGAAATTGTCAAAACTACACAACAGCCTTTACTCCCAATAATCTTAACATATCAATAACATCATCAACAGAACTCGAACTCCCATCCCAACCCCCTAAAACTTCAAAACCACCAAACCAATCTCCAACTTAACCATCACAACCATCCAGTCCCCTAACCAACCCTCCTGCAATCTCGAACGAAGCTCGACCTCTAAGCCGCAGCTGCACTTCCTCTCCGACGTTACCAGCTCCGCGCTTCTCGCGTCCCGAGTTTTCCTGCGCTCACGGGGCCGGGAAAAAAGTGAGTGCGTGCGCCGAATCGCAGCGCGGCCATCTACTTTCTACACGGCGCGGCGCGCGCGATTCCGCTATAACGACCTTAAGCAGCAGCAGCAGCAGCAGCCGCGAGCGAGCAGGAGAGCGATGATGTAACGAGCTACGCGCGGATCTTCAACCTTGTACTGTGGCGCCCTGGGTTTAGGGTGAGACCAGAGAGAGGGGGGAGGGGGGAGGTCAAGCGCGCGGTTGGAATGCGGGGTGGGGGGTTGAGATTTTTGGTTTGGGAAAGGTGGATGAGCGATGGTAGTGTTATGAAAATGAGATGGGTAAATACTGAACAGCCTCTTGGTTCAGTTTTGTGTGAGCAGAAGGAAAAAAATGAGAATGAGATTGCGTGAGGAAAAAGTTGTTTATAAATGTCAAAGTTTGAATAAGGGTAGTTGAGAGGCGAAAAAGAAATGTTGATGTCGTAATTTAAGGCGGCGTTGGCTCTGCGAATTAATGAGAAAATGAAGGCGTTAGTTGAAGAATAATATTATTTTACAGATTCATTTATCGAGCTATTTGAATTCTGGCAGAGAACAAGATTTTCGTATAGATAGGAGCAATTCACCGTTTTCTACTCGATTTCATTACATCACGAATCGGTAATACTAACGCATTCCATGTGTTTATACGAGGCATGTTACACGTGTCACGCTACTTACTTGTAGGATATAAAGCCGGATTTTTCAAAGTGACTATCAGCTTTTGAAAAGCGACGAGGCAGCTTTTAGAATATTTTAGCTGCTATACTTGACGCGATTTAGAACGCAATAAGGACAAAATACGTCTTTTATTTCCTTATTCTTTGAAATTAAATTAGTACTGGTCCTTTATGTGATAATTATATAAACAGTTTAATAAATATCAATATAAATTAACAAGGACGTTTCTAATCCCGTATTCAAATAACGACAATTCATTAAATAGCTATATAATAGTAAAAGTACTACTAAATCTTAAAGCGATTATAACGAAAGTTAATCATTCCCGAGGTGGCAAGAGACGGCGAAGGAAAAAAAATTCAAAATTAAGTATTTTCACAGGTGGGAATTAATGGCTATAAAAGGAGTCTCATTTGAGAGCAATTTTAAATACCGGAAGCCCTTAAGTGACAACAGCACGCAATCCCGATGGCTCCCCGATACACGCGTGAACGAGCGAACGTTTAAGTATACCCTTATGTGGACATGCATCTCGATGCTCCGAGGAGGAATCGTGTAAGAACTTAAATCGAAGACTGATCGGAATCTTAGTGGGAATGAATGCTTAGGAAATTTAATTAAACTTAAACAATCTTTTTAAACATTTACTAAACGTTTAACCTACATCTTTAATTGTAATTCAAAAAAATTATTTTTTAATATTAAAAATAATAGTCATCACGGTAAAAAAATTTATAAAAGTGTATGTATAGTCGATACTGAATACCGAATAAAATTCAAAACCAGCTAAAAAAAGAAGAATTCAAATCCACAGAAACAACTTAATCACGACGCTCCGAAAAAAAATTTCTAAACCCAATAGAGCTAGTTTCTAAATAGCCTCGGCGTCGTTAACCGAAAACGACTTTTAAAAAATAATCACGAACAGGTAGACCGAGGCGGAAGCGCGACGCATGGTACTGATAATTAAATAGCGCGCTTGTGTAACGGGCGTCAATTTCGATCTTACGTAAAGCCTGGCGCATTCACAAAACGAGCCTGAACCAAAAAGTCGCGCCGCGAAAAAGAGAAGAGGAAATCGGTAGCGGCAACGCCTATATGGGTATAAAATGACTTCCGGCTGCCTCGTTATTTTCTTTTTAATCCGAGCTATTATGAGAGCTTTTGTTGGGTTTTCGGTTGGCGATAGGTTGGGTTGAGCTGGATGTTTTTTGATTGTTTGTTTCTTTCTGTATTGCGGAGGGTATTGAAAAATGATTTGCAGTCTTGTGTAATCGGTAGGGAAATCTTTTGAGATTATATCAGAAACTGTCAGTTTCGAGAGAAGTGATTTTAAATAATAATACTTTTTTGTCGCTTTTACCCTTTTAGCATCACAGTTTTCGCATACATTGTTTTACTGTGTGACTTTTCTGTGCAGATCAATGCTAATTTTAGAAAATTATGTGTATAATAATTGTGTGAAAATATGTAAAACACTGCAGTATTTAAATAAATAATTCTTCGACTGATATTTAAAAAAAACAACATCATTTAATAAGAATGTCAATAATCTTTACCTATTTTTAAATATTCTTTGTAATTATATCAACAAACTATTACTTAAATTTTACTTGTTTGAATAGCTATTGAAAAAATCTTGGAATATTTCTAAACAATATTGATTGTCTTTATAAATATTGAACATGTTTAATTACCAATTTTAATTTAATATTTTACAGGTGAAATGGCAGTAATGTACCTTTTCACGCGATATCGCTTCAATTGGAACGAAGTTCAGTTTAGCTTCTTTTCCACGTACAGCATGGTAATAAATCTTATAGGTAAGTACAATAAAAAAGTCACCTCTTTTATTACGTATTTTCAATGAAATAACAATTATTATCTAATAAACGAAGTAGTTAAAAAATTTAATGTGTCAGCTTCATGTTTTTGCTACTTCATTTTTGCTGTTATATAATTGTTTTCTGTAAACTATAAAAAAGAGTTAAAGGTCGTTGCATACATTTTATTTGTGAAGATTTCTAAAATCACAGACCACGAAGTAAACTTTCGATCAATCAACCGCAAAAAGTTGCTTTACTAGAACACTTATTAATTTAAAGCGACTATTGTCTTTTTAATTTTTTATTTTATTGTAAACCTTTTTTTATATTCAAAAAAATAATTGAAATTGACCCATTAATTTATAAAGAAATTTAAATAAATGTATTCTTCAAGTAATTGAATTAATGTTAAGCTTTTGATTCTTATATATGATATAAAGTTTTACTATGAACTTATAATTATTAATATTCTTAATGATTTATGTTTAATAAATATATAGAACGTAATTAAGAGTATAGTAAATTAAATGTATTTCAGAATTAAGTAAAATTAGATGTAGTCTTATATCTCGCGTTAACTCTTAAGTTTAATGATTTATTAACGTGTGGATTAATTTTGTTTGTATTTTTAACAATTAAAACAATGTTGAAACTGAATGTCAAAAGAAACTGTTTTTCCGCATTCTTATGCCTAATTATTTGGTTTCAAGTACTTAAAAAATGTTTACAGTCGTTATTTTTTTATCAGATAAGTCTTACATAAAGCTAATGCGCTTCTGCTTTTTTCATAGTCACGATGAGCCCGGGGTATTTTTTTTGCATTTTCTCATGTTAGTTTGTATAACTAAATGTCCGCAATTCATTTTTGATTTATGTAACTCCTAATAAGTACGTATAGCTTTGAATCACGGTATTAGAATTGTTTTTAGAAAATAAATCTCTGTTAATTTAAAACTATTAACAATTGTTAAAATTTAATTGAAATAAGCAACTTCATTTCTAATATATTTCTGTTATCGCATTGAATTTTTTAATGATGCATCTAAGGTCATAGCCTCGAGGAAAAATACGGCAATAAAATGTGCCATTTGCCTAATATTTGCGATCTGAAAATTTTAAAAAATTATCATTTAATTTTCAAATGATTACTTCATACTTTGTGACAATCAAAAATTGTAATTTTTTTCAATTCTTTTGAGAATTATAAAAAAATGAAAATTGCGTGAATTGAGTAAGCGCTATTATAATGTCGGTGGGTATACGATAGAATAAGTCATTAAAGGATCTGATTTCAAGGGAAAATTCCTCAGGTACACTGTTTGCCGTCTGCGTGTTCAGCCACTTCCTAAAGATGGACGATGCGATGCTTGGTGTGCTGAGCTGCATTAGCAAGATACTCGCGAGCTTCGTTTATGCTTTCTCCACGACTGGCTGGATGATTTATATAGGTGAGCTTTAGACACTTTCGGATTTACTTTATGAGTTACTTTAGATTTGAATGAATTGATATTTAGATTTTCATTTCACTATTTTATACCAACCGATTGAGCTTTTAACTGGATGAAATATGAGTTTTGTACTTAAAAAAATAATTTGATGTGGATGTCTACTAGATTTAAAAATTTTGTTGAAACTTGATTGTTCAAGATTTAGTATTTAAGATAAAAATATTTTGGCAAAAATATATTTGTTTGCATTAATAAGGTGTCTGTCCTGATCCTGTCATGTTCTACTTCGATTCTTAACAAACATAAATTCCCATAGCACACAGCAGAGGAAGTGAATAATTAATCCAAATACGTCAAAGCTGAGAATATTTTATCAATTGTTAAATCATGTAAATTATCTTGATGATATAACATTAGATCATAATCATATTTTCAGGATTAAATTATGCAATTAAGTTATCCTTAATTATTCATTATTATTAGAACGCAAATCATGTATATATACAGAAACAATAATAGGAGTATGTTTTAAGACCACAATTTCACGCACAATTAAAAAGTATCTTCTTTAATTTCCAAAATAACACCATTCTAAAGCAATATAATCAGTACTCAAAGCCAGTATCCTTGTAATACATAAGAACAATTACGCAAATTACCGACGGCAACAATTTTCGCAAAACTCTATCTTAATGAGACTCGAACCGTTCCATTATCCCGCTAATCATCAAAATCTGCCCATCAGCTGAGCGCAGCCAAGAAAACAAGCAATAACCCGCAATCCCTTTTCTCTTTTCCAGCGCCACTGTTCGAGATCATAAACGGCACCTCGTTCATCGTGATGCGCTCGATAACCTCGAAGCTGGTTCCACCCGACGAGCTGGGTAAGTGCACGCGCGAGCCTGCCTCCGTGCAGACGCGCCCGAGGCCGCAACCTCGAATATTTACGCGAAGAATTGGCCATCCCGATTTAAACTCCCGAGCCCTCGCGTGTGCTTTTTGCTCTCGCAGCTGAGCGGAGCGCTCGAAATAGAATAAAGGCATGAGCGCGCTACGCTGGAAACTCCTCCAGCCGGAAGTGCGTCGTTCGTGCGGCCGACAGCGTAGGAGCTTGCGAGGCTGCGAGTGCGCTGCGCTTTTCGATTATTCTTATGGCTTGACTGAGCGATCATGCGGCTGCCGTGGCTGTAAGGAGCTTTTTTCACACTGGCTTGTTTAGCCGGCTGGCTTTTGATTGTCATTTAATCGAGTTGTTTACACGTTGAATAAAAGTATTGTTTTTTCGTTGACGTTGATATAGATTTTTAATTGCCGATCGCAACCACTTGGCTTACAGATAAAGACTTTATCTACTCTCAAGTACAATGTTGCTTTCGAATTGAAATTATGAGAAAAGAAAATATAGTGCAGTAGGTAGTTAAATCATTGTACAAGAGAATAATCGAAAAACTATAATTACAGGAAAAGTAAGCTCGCTGTTTGGAGTTTGCGAGGCTATAGTTCCTTTGGTTTACGGACCCATGTACAGTTCCATTTATGGAGCGACCGTCAATAATTTTCCTGGGACGTTCTTCCTTGTCGGCGGAGGCCTCATGATTCCAGGATTAATTGGCTTTTTGTAAGTATTGCTTTAACGAATAATCAACAGAATTATAAATATTACGATTTCCTTTTATTTTGAATAATTGAAAATAAAGCATTTAGCAGTAAATTTTTTTCATCGACCTTTAAATCAAACAATGAAATCGCTTTTAAGGTAAATGAGAACCATGTGATGTTTCGGAAAATTAAAAATTAGCAACGTTAGATAGCTACATAAAACAGACATCCTTAAATTGTTTTGCAAATTTGTTTTTCTCTAGCATTCAGCCTTGCGCTTTTATTGCTATTGCGACACTATTCCATGGCCTTTTACCCACTGACACTCCGTACAATTAATGCTCGCCGTTAAATTCGCACAATTATCCTCGAAATTTATATTCGAACTATAACTCCGAACGTAAATCAGTTTAAAATCGCATTGTTCAAGAGAGCAAGTATAAAAAGAAAGACGGAGAGAGAGAAAAAAGAACAACGTTCTATGTTGGATTGACACGAGCGCGTGTAACGAGATGCACTTTGTCCGTATGGACACGTGAGGAGAGCGTAATAAACGGTTTATTATGATTGCCGTTATCATAGATACGTCCATCACGCGCTATCCTCGTACAGGCAAAGACGCGAAAAGTACAATTGCCATGATTATGATCTCGAAAATGGCTTTTAACAAACTATTGTGTTATTCGTAATGTCGAGAAATAACATTGTTTGGTTTTCGTAGGAAGATGAAATTACAGCATTTGTATTGACTTGAAACATAAAAAACTACAAATTTATTTTTATAAAAGTAGTTTTTAGTAGTGTTTAAAAAAATGAAGATCGTAACCCGATTTCTGTATCCGTTTGAATTAAAAAGAAAATTTACAGTCTAGAAACTCTTTTGTTTTGAATACTTTGTATCTCCTTCAATTTTTTTTATATTGATAAAATATGGAACGAACTAACAAAACACAATGTAAAAAATATTCATGCTCACTATGCATTAAGTCCAAACCGATCAAAAACTAACGATTCCACTATACTCAGAAAAAAACAAGTCATTTTTTCTTTTTTTTTTCATTCTTAGGTGGCTCTATATGGAACACAGAAAGGACGAAGCTTTCGAGCGCGAGCAACAGGCCCTAGCTGCTCAGCAGAAGGATAAAAAGGACCAGGAAAACAACAGGCTCGAGAACGGCTTAACGCCAGGTAAAACTACAGAGCAGACCAACAACAAATCTTCGTGCGAAGTCACGGGCATGGATAACGCGGCCTTCGAGTCGGAGAAACTGTGATCACTAAATCGTTTTGTACGCCGATTTTTTTTTTAATTCGCGAAAAAATTGCGTGACTTGTGCGCGCTTAGTGCAGAATGCCAAAAAGGACGATCGGCTGAAATGTTTAGCGCCCGATAGATCGCTTGATTTTCTGATGACGGTGAGATTCAAATTTGAAAAATATAAATCGGGATTTCCTCTCGTTTGCAGAAACTACTATATACGAAACAAAAGTAAATCATTTCGTTTCGTTTTTTCTTACGTTATTTTATAATCTTACTTCTTTACTTTTTTAAGTTTTAAAAAATAATTCTTAAACTAAAAAAAAATATTTGAAAACTGAAAAACAAAATTACGTTTTTTTATAGGTCTGCTTTCGTATCAGTCTCTGATCGTTTGTTTGAAATGGTATGATTATGGCAGTATTTTTGCTCTTTCTTTTCATTTTTTTTTGTTTTTTGTAAGTACATGTGAATCTGGCACGTGTCATATTAAAAAAAGCCGCGCCTCTTAAAAAAGATAACTGTTAACTTGCGTGAAACACGTTTGTCGAGTTTTAAACGGCTCATTTTCGAAAACACCTCGTACGGGTAGTTTTTCTGCTTGAAATTAACGGTTCGAGCAAGTGATAAAAAAATAAGTCGATTAAATTTTTACTAAAGCGTGAAATCAGCATATTATATTTTAATATCAAACAGTTATTTTTTAAAACGGATATTAAAATATGTGTGTTCTTGAAGAAGAAATTAATCATCTTTTGGAGATTATTGAAACTTGAAAATCAAGCATCTCGTTGCGGGTCGCGACTGCAATTTTTGCCGATACGAGTGGACAGAATGAGAGTTGAGATATGCAAATGAGTTAAATGTATATAAGTGAATTCAGAATCAAATTGAACATAATGTTGTTAACTTTGACTCTGAATTTTTCATGAAGTGAGCGAGATTCCGAATTAAATCCTCATAAAAAATATAGAAAGAAGAATTATTTAAATCAGAGATTTATTTATGGAAGAATTTGTAAATTTAATTTAAAGAATTGATATTGTTGTGTGTAAAATTGCTGATCATCATTAAATCAAATATGTTTAGAGATAGATAAAACATTTAAACAGAATGAGAAGTATGAAGTTATTAAACAAAAGCTATGAAAAGAGAACGAAGCGATGTATTTTAAGTAAGCGTCCAAAAAAAGCAAGGTGAAAATGTTGAAGTAACGAAGATGAAAGTATTCACAGATTTCATAATGTAATCGTTATCATAAAATATATTTTATAGATCTTTTTTTAAAACGTCCATAAGGTGACTTTCACTTCGATAAATGATTAAAAAAAATTTTCCGTTATTGCGTAACATTCAAAAGAAAATCAGTTTGTACTACGTAATGATAACCAAAATAATGCTATGTTTTAAAGATTTTAACGCAGAAAAAATATGTCAATTTCCTCAGAAGTGCAATAAAAAGTATATATACTACGTGATATAGTATTACAATGTAAATATGATTAGACATTCCGAATATCGAGACTGTCTAGCGTTCGTACAATATTATACCTGATAATGAAGAAACAGTATTTACATAAGGACATTCGGCATCCGATTATCCTTTAAAAATGTATTATCGACCATAACGAGGATTACAAGTTTATAAATATATAATAGATAATTAGTAATATATTGACTATATTTTTTAGAAAAAATTTTGATGTTATTTACAGAAAGTGAATTTTTATAAGAATATACAAAAGAAGGAAAAAAACTGAGGTTATCTCAATTTTTATATTATTTGAGAAACGTTTTTTATATAAGTAATGCGAACATATTTTTATTAGAATAATTTCATAGGAAATTCTGACAAAAGTACATACATTCAAATTACTCTACGTATTTACAAAATTTTATTGTAAAAAGATGATTTACGGAATTAATGTTAACATCATGTAGATTTTATTGTAAATAAGCAATTGTACTTAAGTAGAATAACGTTTTTCAGTAGACGTCGATTAGTTTTCGATTAGATTGTTTCAATGATTTTAAGTCGAAGTGAAAATTATTACCAAACAAAGATTGTATTATATTATAAAGAATAATATAATATTTGCGTTATTTATTAAATTAATGCGAATGCAGAAAAAATGTTTTAAATTTTAAAATAAAAATTTTTAAAATCAACCATTTATTATACTTTGTTACTTTCTTGTCAATTTGAAACCACTTATTCTATAAATAATTACATTTCTAAAGTTTAGAGTAATTTAAAGAAAAGTGTTATCAAGTTTAAAGTTATACTGTAACCAATTTATATTCGATAAATTAATGAAAAATTAAAGAGGAGAGGAGGGCTCGAAAAAAGGGTACGGCTTTACTCGGTTGTGAATTGAACCCAGGACCTTCAATTTTTGTGATGAATGCTCTTTTCACTAAACTACCGATGCCTGTGCACATTTTGTTTCGAGTCGTACTCATATCGTCAACATGATGACGCGTGCATTTTTCTTTTTACGCGCGATTCGTGATGATACTTAAAAAATACTTATGTTAAAACAATATGAAAACACATTTTTTCATTTAATTTTCAATTCTTTGAATTATAAATTTTGACGTTAAGAAATATTCCAAAAATTAAGGATTAAATTGAATTTCTTATTAACAATTAAAGGAACTCATTTTTTATATAATTTTAAATGTTCAGAAAATGCCTTTTTAAAATGTTGTGATTATATGTTATTTTATCTTATTATCTTTATTTTATTTTTTTGTTATTTTGAAACCTTTTTACAAAATCTATTATTTTTAATAAATTGAACTTATTGGTCAATTTTGATATATGTTATTTTGTACATTCTAGGATCTTTTGTAGTAAGTATGATGTAAAAATGCATTGCAGTTTTTATAGTATAAATGTACATAATTTTTTTTTTTTATTTAAAAGTACATGAATTTTATCGCTCTTTTTATTTATTGCTTTCATATTCTTCATCATGTATAATTCTTGTTTGCAAACTTCTTTTTAATATTTTCATCAACACATTACAAATCGATGTTCTCAATAATGATCCTTTACGTAAGTATTTCAAAGAAGCAACACGGTTTTGATGGTCAAAGGCGAATTTGATGTGGCCACAAGCCTTTGCCAAAAGTACGGATTATTCTAATAACAAGAGTTTTCCAATAGAGTCCTTAAAATCGATCTTTCAATTTTTTCTCTTGATATAAAGAATAAAGAAAATCAAAATTAGTGATAAAGATATGATAAAATAACCTTACGTTCTCAATAGGAATTGAGTATTTAATTTTACTTGTGTAAAACGAAACTATTACATGTCGTTTTTCTTAATTTACATTAAAGTTATCGACTTTTACAGTAAAAAATGAGTATATTCACATCGGAATATTTTTTAAATCCATAAAGCTTCCTTCTTAAAAAAGTATTAACTGCCTATCCACTTGTTTTATCCGTTCATTTATTGATACAGTTTATCACAGAATAAAAATTGTACCGTAACATCGTTATTTTATATTCTCGAAACAAACTGTTCAAAATAAAGTTTATTTTTGAATTTTAATAAGAACGTTGCTTATCAAGTCGAAAAAGCTTATACAATTGCTTTTATACCGTTACAAAATTATTTATACATATATACGAAATAAAATACGAAAAGTTTGTAGAGGATTACTTCAATGCCTAGCAAATCTTAAAATCTCCAAAACATTAAAATTTAATACTATTTTAACAAGCAATAAAGAAATTTTAAGAAGCCTCGAATCATATTACTCTCCAATAAATTCAAAATGTCCAGCGATCCCCTTTTTCCTAAACAAAACCCAATCGCCCGTTGAAACCATCCGGCAAACCTCCCAATCCTCTTTCTCCGCACAGTCACCAACAAAAACGCCCGCACCACGAAGGACCGTAGAATTATAACCCCCCCGACGAGGAGCACCACCGAAAAGTACGTCACGACCTTGGAGCAGGATAATGAGGATAAGGCGACGGCGCCGAGGAGCAGCGAAGCAGCAGAGCGCAGGAGCGTGCCGGTTATGTGGGAGCAGCTGCCGGAGCTGATCCTGACCCAGGTGTTCAGCCACCTGGGCAGGCAGGACAGGGCGAGCGCTAGCCAAGTCTGCCGGCATTGGACGCGCTGTCTCTCCTCACCTAGTCTCTGGCGTCGTTGCATTCTCCATATAGATCAGGACCTTGGGATCGATTGCTCCGTTGCCAGCGAGCTAGCGGTTCGTCTCTAATGATTTTAGTTTTTTTTTTGTTGTGCTTTGATGGATGGGGTGAAGTGTAGGGGATGCGTTGGGTCGGATAGTTGATTTTGAGAAGGTCTTGATGGATGAATTTGAAAGATTAGATATAGGGTAGGTTATGTGTAGAGTGATCGTAGGGTTAGGCTCATGGAACTTAAGGTTTGTTATCTTCAACCTTTCATTACAGATTTGATTTTTTCTAGCTCAGAAACTTTAAAACTAGAAAATGTTCCGTCTATTTTAATTATTTTCAAAGAGCAGTTTAATAGTTTGTTTATTGAGAAAGTGAGTATTGTTAATTTTGACGAACGTTTATTTTTTTAAATCTTATTATAACATAAGGCATAATGCCCGTTTAATTATTTAAATAAATAAATAAATAAATAACATTCAAAAACTTAATCAGTTTTTAAAATTTTTTCAAGATTATCATTTATCTGAATATATTATTTATTAATTTTTTCTAGAAAGAATTGTATGATGTAATATTATCGTTTTAAACTAATAAGGTATGTTTTGTGATTTATTCCACTACGCATTTCGAACAAGCTTTCAACATAATTTACAAAACCCTTTCCACAAAAATAAACTTTTCTTTGTATTTCAAACTTCTCTTAAATATAACTTAATACTAAAGAGCCACTATTGCATATAAATTAAAAAAAACTTAAGTATTAGTAACCGTAGTAGTTGTATCGCAGATAAAGTATGGTGAGCACATGCGAAGCCTAGAGTTGGCATGGACCCGCCCCTTGAATATGCGGCCTCGAGATCGGCGAGTGGCCCGCAGTGTCCAGGCCGAAGCTGGAGCCGACTTCCTCGGGCTCGTGCGCGCCAAGGATGTCCAACTCAAGGAGCTTGTACTCACCAAGTGGGTATACAGCAGCAAGTGGGGTAACTGCGGCAAGCTGCTCTGTGCTTTGGCCAATCTCCTAGCGTGAGTGCAACTTTCATTCTAAAATGTTCTAAATTAATAATTATAATTTGTACACATTTATTGTGTAAAATAAGTAGAATATCTACTTAATATTAGAAAAATATTTTGAAAATGGATAATTAAGTAAAAAGAATGTCTCAAAAATGCTTCCTAGTTTATTTTTTGTTTGTTGCATATGTCTTTTAGGTGTCAACAAAATCTGGAGAAGTTAAGTCTTGTAGAACAATGGAAGGTCAGTGGATATATGTAACTCCCGTAAAAGGATATAAAATTCAAATGTTAAAGATTATTAGTTCTAAAATTTTTTACGTGGGTTAAAAAAATTCGATCTTTTTCAATAACATCAGAAGATTAAAAAATTAAATTAATAAAGTCTCCCAATCGCCTCTAAAAATAATTAATAATCTGATCAAACAAAACTCGACGTTCACAGCGCATTTAAAAAGCCTAAATTTATAACCAATCAGATATACCTGAGACTGCTCGGCCGAATGCACGCATTGGCCCACCTGAGCCTGGACTACCCAGCTTTGTCTGACGGAGCTCTAAACGCTCTGGCCGCCGGAGCCCCCAAAGTCCTACGCACGCTGTACATCACAGTGAGGGATTCGGATTCGCGGCAGCACCGGATTGGCGACACGGCCTGGCACAATCTTGTCCTTGCCTGTCCTCAGCTCAGCGTCTCCTACAACATAAGTAGGCGTACTATTATTTTTTTTTCGCTTCAAAATAACTCGCAAGCTCATTCGACATTTGTGCTCTCAGTGCACATATCGCATTACGAGGACATGTGCTACCTGCTGCTGCCGAGTGTGCCGCTCGCCAAGTTCCAGCTGACTTCCGGATACGTCTGGGACCAGAATCGAACGCGCAACTTCCGCAGTACCGTCGGCCTCCTCATAGCTCATTACCCAAGAACGCTGGGTAAATGCACAGCTTCTCTTTTACCTTTAGCTTGTACAGCGAGAATGTCGTTAGTGATGGTTTTCTTTTTAATCGCAGTCGAGGTAATGTTGGAGCTGCGTAACAATCGAGAGATGCTGGACGACCTGATATTGACGATGCTGGTACGCTGCAAGCATATAAAACGACTGCAGTACGACGGCATAATGAGAAATCTCGAGACCCTACGTGACATTTGCCAGCTACAAGTGGATTACAAAATAAGTAAGCGGTTATTATTTTTTTCTTTAAAGGGTATAGATACCTGTATGAGTTTATAGATAGACATTGTAAATTCAAGAATTTGTATATTGAAAAAGAAATATCTAGTGTATGTATATGAAGTTTACCATTAGAGACATATCAGTTTTCATATTATATAAATATTTTAAAAAATCGTACGTAAAGATCACTCTGATAAGGAAGAAGTTGCCTTGAATTCTTTAGGCCAAAAACCCTTACATAACTTGTAGTTATTGTTTCTGGATTTTCTCACGTTTATATCCAGCTAAGTTTTACAGGATTTCCTAATTTATGCAAAATTATCTTAATATTTGTCACCAGAGTTTATTTATTACTAGGAAAGCAATAAAAAGCGATAAAAATAAATTTACTTTTTTGCGTAAAAAGTTTAAAGTAATAAAAAAATTGTTCTGTTTTCTTAAGGGAATCAGCTTAAGTTAAACCATAAAGAAAAATGAATGATCATATGTAAAATATCATAGTACATTATGTAACAAGGGAGTAAAGTCCCAAATTATTCCCGAGTTAGCTAATCATTCGAGAAAATGATCGACTTTACTCCCGTGTTGCATGTAGTGCTTTATTCCAGACGTAACTGTGGCCACTTTTTTGACTAAAAAAGTGGGCCCAACAAAATAATTCGATATTTAAATATGCCGCGGCACAAATGGTGGCTCTATATTACGACAGTACGTAGTATAAGAATCTTAACTGTAGATCCTTAATTGATAGACAAAGATTTTTACAGACAAGTCTTTTAATATTTGCACAAGAAATTGATATATTGTTTACGTAAACTTCATCCATATTCGATTGTGCTTTTGTGTCTTTTAATTAACAGAATAAATGTTATAAATAAATCATGAACAAACAAAATCTATTAACAGCTTATATACTGTTCTATACTAAATAATGTATTTTCGATTAATGCAGTCAATTTGTTGCGTTTAGGCTTCCAAAGTATACACCTAAAACCCGGGAACTCAAATATTCGCAATCGAGCTCTGCTGCATGATATTGGCCAGCAGTTTGATCAAAAGATGACGGAGCGGGGAATCAACTTCCGCATTGAAAATCCTGCTTAATTCTTCATATTTTACGAAAATATTATCAACTCATTGATCTAATCATCACTTAAAAATAAACAGAAAAAGGTTTTTCGTTATTTATACTTTCTCAACGTGCAAAGGGCTTTTTAATAATTTTACAAAGTTTTTTATGTACTTTTAACGAAAACTTTTTTGCTATGTTATATATTTTTGAGAGACAAGTTTTTTTTTTAATAAAAAAATATCTAAATTTTTCAGTGTGCTTAAGCTTATAACTTTTTCAAACAACAAAGTATGTAATGCAGAAGTACATTCAAAAAAATTTATTTTGAACCTAAGCAGAATCCACTTGCTGCAATGAAAAAAATAGTTTAATTTGAAATGCAGTAACAATTCTTTAGAATGAAGAAGAATCTTAATTTAAAGTTGAATTATAAAAATGTACCAAAAGTCATCTTAATTTGAACCTGTAGAATTATATGATTTCTTATATTTTCGCTGTAAAAATTAGAAATTTAATAATTTTATAATTCGTCAGATGAAAGGAAAAAGATTCTAACATTTTAGCGCTAAATAAAGTAATAAATCGAATTCACACTAAGAAAAGTCATAAGGCAGTTAAGCGCATAGAAAAGTAACTACTCAGCCGAGCTCGAAGAAATATTACTATTTAAGGGCTCCTTTATTCATTATCATTTAAGTTGAGAACCGTTGAAACAATTAGAAAAATATTTTTATATTATACACTATGTAGTAAATAATAATCAATTTAAAAATTAATTTAATAGTTTAATTTTTATCGTTTAAATTTGAATGATAATGAAGAACAGGAGCCCTTGAATAATAACATTTCTTAACGCTCAGCCTACACATTTTTCACTAAAAAAAAATTCAAGTAACAAATTTTTTCCATTTTTATATCTATTGGATCTTATTTATAATCATCTGTAGTAGAAATTTATGACTTTCAAAGTTTATTTGTACCCAACAGTTAGTTTCATTTGGAAACTACTAGAGTATTTTTCGGATCCACTTTTAAAATCATTCTATTAAGCATTTCTAACGAAAAAAAAACTTATGAAAGTCTCGAAATTGGAACATTTAAAAGTAAAATGTGGGTAAATATAGTCTTTTATGTGACTGCAAGAGGGCTTCAAATTTAACGTGTTAACTTAAAATTAAAATATCTTTCAACATAATTATTAATTTTTTCTTCTGAAGAATGTAAATAAAAATTTTGTTTTAAAAATTGACAATTATTTCTTGAAACTTTATTAAGAACTTATATTAATTTTCTGCTGAATTATAGTGAATTATATAAAATTAATTCAATTATATAAAGTCAGTCGAATTATGCGATGTTTCACCCTCATGGGGTGGCGGCACTGAATTCGAAAGGGTTGCATTTTGAAGCCACTTGAACGACCTTTCATTTGAACCCTTGAACGCTCCAAAAAAATTGTGCAAAGGGTTGAAATTCAACATCTTCAGTATTTAGGTTTTTTTTCTCAAAGTCAATATTAATTATTTTTCATCGAGATAGGGGTGCAGCCCTGAAATAAAAATTATGTATATTCTTGTCTTTATAGCAGACTCGTCGATCTACATAACTTTTTTGCAAAAAAAATTGTGCAAACATGGTCAAAAAATTAAAAAACGCCAGGGGGATGAAGGGTGTTAATCGAAATATGCGATATTTCACTCTCATGGGGT
The DNA here is from genome assembly GCA_030522685.1 of Eupelmus azureus. NCBI lineage: Eukaryota > Metazoa > Arthropoda > Insecta > Hymenoptera > Eupelmidae > Eupelmus > Eupelmus azureus. The sequence goes on along the minus strand of JAPYZA010000914.1, from coordinate 134 downwards.
TGCGACCCTGAATTCGAAAGAGTTGCATTTTGAAGCTGCTTGAACGACCTTTCATCTGAACCCTTGAACGCGCCAAAAAAATTGTGCAAAGTTTATGAAATTGCAAATGTTTATGATTTATAGTGATAAAGGGG
>JAPYZA010000913.1:0-32388 GCA_030522685.1 Eupelmus azureus | reverse complement strand
TTCGTGGCGTTGTTGGGGACGGATTGAAGACGATAGTTTGTGTAGGCGCGAGGAGGTTTTTTTTTAGTGTGGGAGGGATGGATAAGTGGATTTGGGATAATTAAGGTTGGTTGGGAGGGTTGGTTGTACCGGTGATGGTTGGGGATCGTGATTTTATGAGATTGTGTGCGCGCGGTTTGGTGGTCGGAAGAACTGCAGTGATATTGTTTTGTAGGAGAATGAGTTTTTTTGGTTTTTAACTTTATTCTTTTTTGACAAATTTTAAAGGATTTTCGACGGCGTTTTAAGTCTAAGGCTCTTGTCATAAAAAAGTTTAGTGTCAGAATTTTACGTGGACAGTATTAATGAACTCTGTTTAGCGGACAAAGAAAAAAGTTAACAAAAGCCATTTTTCTTCCAAACTATAAATCATTGCAGACTCACACACACACACACGATCGAACCTCACCTACACAGCCTCGACATCTACTCGCTCACATATATATACACACACATACACAGGGAAGCAAGAACAGCCGTAAGGTTTAAATGCGCAAAGTTTTCGCGTACATCTGCCTCCTGTATAAAAGCTCTCTTTCCACCCGCCGCGGTTTTTCAAGTGCCGAGTGCTTTGCTGACACGAATTGGTTTTCTTTGGCTTCGCAGGCTAGACTGGTCGAGCTGGACACGCCGCGGCGATTGGAAAACTTGCAGAAACTGGAGGAACTCAAGAAGCACCTTATGGATCTCGAGAAGCAGGTAAGCCACAACGTTTCTCTACCACCGCCGGATACTTCGCGCGTTTCCATTAGGCTGTCTAAACGTTCATAATAGCTCGCGGTTTGCTTTTAACGAAATTGATTTTCACTACAAAAAGTTTGAGTTTCGAGGCTTTTATTTGGATTTTTGTAATTTAAGGATAGTCTTGTGAAAAACGTCTTTTTAATCGGCCGTGTGATTACTTCGTCCACGGTCGTTTGAGAAGCTAATAGTTTTTAATTGCGTTAAGGCTGAGACTGCGATTGTTAAGTGCACCTTTTTAATCATGCGAAATTATTTTGTCAGTAGCTCCGATAGAGGTTAATTGCAGCAGTAATGACCAATTAAGGCCAGTTAATTAAATGCTTACGTGACATTCTTATTGGCTCATAAAGGAGGCTTAAAAATCGCTAATAGATTTATCAGGAACATTTGATAAGAGTACGACAGTGTTTGAAGAGTGTAAATTAGCTCTAGAATTTTTATTAATTAGACTCGCTGCAAATCCAGGTGTGTAAAAATTCTCTACACGTAAAGTTTGTAGCTCTAATTTAAATATATGATTGCCATTTTTACAAATTTTGAAATGTATAAACGTATTTACTATTTAAATGAGAGCTGCACTTGATGTGAAATTTCCATACACTTAGATTTGCAGATATACTAAATTATACCGCTTTCAAATTTTAATCAGTTTATACGCAATATAAGCATATACTCTTCAAATAAATATCAATTCAAAATATAAACGCAATAAAGCTTACGAACACCCACGCCTACAAACCGCCGATCATCCCCTCATTACTAACCCCCCAGCCAAAAATTAATATCACCACCCCCACATTTCCCCCTCGACTCGACCCACGATCATCACAAATCCAAAAACCCGCTCCGCCGCAGCGAAAAAGCATAATCCCCGCGCTAAAAGCATCGGAGCGTCCCCGCTGAATCTTGCAAACGAGCCGCTTTTCCCCGTAAGCCTCGATGCCTCGCGCAGCTGTATCGTCGGCGCGCACGCGAAGCTGCACTCTCTCTTTGGCATTATCGAAATTGACAGCCCGACGACGCGCAAGCCCATCGATTATTCGCGCCCCGCGCGCTAGAGCTAATTCCTGCCCTCGTTCGCCGAGGCTGCTTCGGAATTATTTACCGGGAAAGACGTGTGGGTTTTCTGGTAGAGGTGGAAGAATTGGCGGGTTGGTTTGGCTGTTTTGGGCGGGTTGGGAGTTGTTGGGTGGATGGTTTTGTTTAGGGATTATTTTGGGAGATGGGTACGCGGTTGACGTCTTGAGTTACGATTTGAATTCTTTACTACTGTGCAATGATCATCCGTCTGTACGTTTCGGTTTTGGGTATAGTCCCGCGTTAATCTTTACCATTGCACCTCGGGAGCCCGTAATTACAGTGTACGTGGTGACGAAAAGATGGGTTTCACGGCGAAGCAGATCGCGAAGAGAGAAACGGCTCTCGAAGTGGCGCGCGCGCAATTATTAATTACAAGTTATAATTTCGTTACTTTTCTCGTTCTTCAAGTTCTTTTGTACTTCGCCGCGCGGCTCCCGCGAGGGAGACTTGCAATTAGGAGGGGGGCAATATCGCTCGGTGAACTTAACGGCGCAGGGCGAATATGCGCTTTTCATAATTTCTGAAGCGCAACGCTACTATAACTTTTTAAACCACTTTGAAATTAGCTCTAATTAACGCAATTACAAATGTTAATTAGTTTAATAAATGAATCAAGAGTGCCGAGCGCCCGCGCTGAGGTAATAATCTGCGATAACTCTAGCAGCGCTTTGAAGGTAACTGGATAGTATGAAACATTCTTCAATTAAATTGCAAGTGTTTTGTTTAGAGCTGCTTGAAATTATTTTTATGGAATCATAACTTTTTTTAGTGTACTCGTTAAAGTAATGACGTTAGAGACTGCGTTTTCAGATATTTTATTAAATCAAACGTAAAAACTTTGTTATAGTAATATTTAAATTAACATTAGACTACAGTTGAATTCTTTTTCGCCAATGCAAAACTATTCTTTGATAAATTAAGCTCGTTTCAATAATCAACCGACAATCAATAATCCCACTTCACACCCATCTAAAAAAAAACCTCACATTTCAGTACGAGAAGGGCAAGCCGCTGGTGAACCTCGTGGACAACATGGTGAAGCTGGGCTCGCTGTACAACTGCAACAAGGCGAACGGCTCGCTGAGCAACGGCGCCCACAGCCTGCCGGGCTCGCGCTACGATCTACTTCCGGATCGGGGCGGCGATCCTGGACTTCGGGACTCGCATCATCGCGATCGGCTGGAGTTTAACCAGCGCGTCCAGGAGCAGAGGCTACTGGCAGAGGAGCGACGAGACTGGGACAGGCTCAGTCCTGATCACGGACAGCTGCAGGTGAGGCTGCAGGGCTGGATTGGGGCTGGGTTTGAGTTGAGGAATAGGTTTGGCTTGGGTGGTCTGAGGATGGTTAATTTGGAGAAAATTGATAAAGGATGACTATCGTTTTTCTCGGATAGTATTTATTGATTGCGAAGTTGAATTAAAAAAATAATTTCGTTTATAACTTCCATTAGTAAATTCATAAACTATGAAAAAAGATACCAACTAAAAGTCCAACTATTTTCCCCAGTTCCATCAATTTTTCAGTCTTCAAATCCACCAAAAACATCCAGTTCCCAATACCACGACCTCCAACTCAGCTTCACTCCCCCAACGAAAAAGCGCCGGATACAAATCTCCCGAGTAAAATTCCTCTTTATCGCGCTCCCATAAACAGCACAAGGCTCCGCTCTTTATCCACTCTAGCTCCCCGCGCTCCAGCCATTCGTTTTTAATAGCCCGGGCGCGAATGCCGGCAGCGCCGAGAGACGAAGCGCAGCAGCTTCTCCTCGACTGTGTGACTTCACCTGCTATAGCCGCTATCGAGCTCCTCCGTATCTCGCCGTCGGCGATAAGGTCGCATCCGTGGGCTGCAGGAGACCGAGAGAACAGTGGCTCGATTGTACGAGTTATGCGAGCGTAAAGTTTACGGAGACGGGTGCAGCGAGCCCGGGATGCTCGGTGTGGGAGTAAACGTTGTTGTAAGGCTTTGGAGATGGTTTGTAAAAATGCAGGGGTGAATTTGATGTGTGGACTTGAGAATTTTTGAAGAGAATTTAATTGATTTTGATAAGAGTTTGATTATTATTGTATTTTACAATAATTAGTTATTAATTCAATTATATGATATTTGTTTAATTACTTATCAGATAATCGTCCAAAATGTTAACACAAAATTAAATTTTCATCCAAACACTTCTCATTATAGTTCCAACCCAATTCTCCGCAATCCCGAAAGCCCCTAAACTAAGCTCGCCGCCAAAATCCATCCTCTAAACCGAAACCAATGAAAAAGCAAGCCAGCCATTCTCAAAAAGCTCCCCCCCGAACAGCTCAGCCCTTCACCTAAGTAGTTAACGGGCGGGCTCAGCCAGACAGCCGGCGAGTATCGAGTGACGCTGCAAGAGAGCCGCGGCTAAGCGCAATCGTCGGGGCGACTCTACTGAGCCCAACCGGATCCTCTCGCGGTCGTAACGTAATATATAGATATAGGATTGCCGGCTTTTCCCCCCGCAGTTTCTTTTCTCCCGAGCCGTGACTGTATAGCGGCTCGTAACGCGCGCTGGCTTTGTAGGAGATGTGCCGGGAGCGTGTGGAAATTCGCGCGAGCTTAGCTTTTTTAAGGGGGGGTTCGAATGGAGGTTGCTGGGTTGGAAGTGGGGTGTAGATTTTTTGTGCGTTGGATTTTATTGTGTTTGGTTTAAGTTTGTTTTTTATGAGTTTTTATATTTTTGTTGAAAAGTAAATAGTGGGTATGCGGTTCAGTTACGGGCGTAAAATTTATGAATTTTCATTTGTACGAGGATAACAATGAATTTTCGGAAAAAGTACAGCTGAATTACCTAAAGCCGCGCATAAACGCTAAGAAAGAAATAGCATTCCCCCTGCTGAATTATCACCGCTGACCATCCAGAGCCATTCCCGCGAGAGAGAAACAGCTCCTAACCCGATTCTCAACTCGGCCGTACCGCGCCGTAAATACAGCGAGCGTCAAGAAAAAAAAATAGCGAACGATAGTCCCCGGCTTCTTCTCTGAATCGCAATTAACTAACTCTCTTCTTTCTTTTTCTCTTGCTCGCCGTCACAGGCGAAGGTGCAGCAGCTCTACAAGTTGGATCAATTACTCCAGGAGGAATCCGGAACGCTCCACAGTCTCCAGCAGAACAAGGTTTGTCATTTACAACTTTGACCCTTACGGAAACGCGAGGATAGATACGCGAGGCGAGAGTCCGTTGGATTTTTTTTTTGTGAGAGTATGGGATGATTTCTCATAGAAGTTTTGCTTGTGTGAAACTTTGAAGATACGGGCTTTTTTTGTCGTTGCGAGAGAGTCGTTTGCTTTTTATTGAGGGGGTTAGTTGTAGTAGGGAGGAACGGTATCGGTTTTCGATTTGATGATGGACGTGAGATTAACGGTGCTTGATGTTTTGTTTTTCGTTTGGCGATTGAGTTTTTTTCGTAAAATATAAGTGGGTTTGAAATTTTATTAGTTGAGAGTTAAAGGAAATGAAATTACTGAGGATGTATCGGGAAAATTATTTTGAAAATGTTGGCGAAAAGTGTTTGAGGTTTTAATTAAAATTTTTAATTTGTTTTTTAAACTGATGATTTTGCTTTCCGAGCAAATTTCAGCTCAAAATTAATTAAAAAAATTCACAAATAATAAAAAATTATAAGTGGCGTATTTGTGTACTGAAGTTCCAATTTTGATGAATTGCATGTAGCAATATTGTACCTGAAAAATTAATAAATTTATTGCATCAAACTGGTTTTCTACCAAAAATTTAAAAAATTTAATTTTTCATAAAGACTTTGATCAACAGTCAGCAGATTGTTATGAAAAACAGAAAGCAATATAAGCATGTCGTCATTTCCATACCTTTCTCATGTTTAAAATTCAATACGAAAAAACTCAATTCATCTCACCAACCCTATCAAATTTTATCAAGTCATAATAACATTCACACTAAAACTTCCACCTCCACACATCACAAAGTAACACCCTCTAAAAGCAACAATCCCTCAACTCCCTCAACCTCCATCCCACTCTCCCATCTCCTCCATCCCACCACTCTCAAAGTACATCTAAACACATAACCCAGCCAACGACGCGCGTCGCGCCCGCCTGAAAGATGCACCGCGCGTTCGAGTCCTGCAAAATTCAGCGTTCGAATCCCGCCGCATCGGAAAGCTTGACGCTCACCCCCCGTCGCGCCTCTCCATTATTAAACACGAAAATGCGGCATTGACCATCTCTCTCTCTCTACGTCCGCAGGAGCTGCTGGAGAAGGCTCTGGGCGGCCTGAGGCACAAGATGCAGGGCTGCAGCCGCAGCAATCCGGCCGAGGTCGAGCGTTACAGGGAGCAGCAGCTGCTGCTCGAACGCGAGCTGAGCAGAGTTCGACTTTTACTGGCTCACAATTCCAAGGTAGGGTTGTATGTTGAGAGATTGTGGGGAGGGATTTTGAAGGTGCGGGAGAAGACTGTTTTGTTTGCTTGGGTTTATGAAGAATTGGGGGTGGGGTGAGGGGGGAGGTGTTGGATGGTAGTTTAAGCAGGGTGGATGTTGTGTATTAAGGTGGTTCTGGGAGCTTGGAAAGCTTGATGTGGAAATTTAGTGCACGGAGCGGGAAGATAATTAACGTGGCGCGTGGTACGTTTTAAGGGGATTCGTGTTTTATGGAAAATTTTATGTGGGCGCAGAGGATGGTTGGCTGTACATAAACAGCTGAAACGTTGATAGAAATACGGATCTTTGTAAAGTTATTTTGTATTGACGGATTTAAATGAATCAAAATTTTACGACTGCAAATAAAGCTCAATTTTACATTTCCAAGTTTCTGGAATCATATTTATAATACATAGTATCAATAAATGTTCCGCCCAGAAGTGTATTGAAATTAATAGTACATTTATGAGGGACCATAAAATTTACGTTTATTTCACTACATAAAATAAGTGTGCTGTCACTTGCACATCGCTTAAACACATTTTCATAATCGCTTTATGAAGGTGGATGAAAAATATTGTCAGTAAAGGTAAACTAGAAAAATGTACTTTATTAAATTTTAATTATATACTTTATTAACGTACAAACATACACAAAATAAATTTTGTAGAATTTCTCTATGTAGTCAAGATTTTTTGGTGATTTTTTTATGCGTAGCTTTAACTGTTACTTTTAGTAAAAATTTCCGCTCAAATAGTACATGTGCCTGTTTTAATTAAAGTATAAAGATAAAAAATGCGCGATGTATAATGCTGGCTTCGTTATTTTGCAGGTGAAGCCCGTTTTCTTCCAGGTAAAATGTCGCTCTTGAAGAAATGTAGATGTTTTTGTTAACGTTTTTTTTGTTACGTTTCTTCATTTTTCTTTATTGTTAACGTATAATTTTCTCATCCACGACATTGCATGGAAGTAAAAGCTACTGTTATCTTGAAAATCAAAATCTTTAAAGAAACTCTAAATAGAGATAAACAAGCAAATAAAAAATCAATATTTTTAAAAATTAAGTTAGCTGACTTAGTAAATATTAGATAGTGACTTTCAAAATCACTTACACAACTTCTACTGCGTAAAATTAGCCCACACTATTCTAATTTCAAACAAAATGAAATGCAATAATAAGCCGCGACAAGTGTTACAAATCACTTCGACTGTCCGTCTCACGTACATCAGCGCACATCTTTTATTTCAATCACCATCCATTTTTCTGCATAATCAAATTTTTCCTTCACATTAGCGTCGCACGATAGTGTTAGTGACTTAAACTAAGGCTACCTGCAAACCGAAAATTCAAAAATTTTCAGTTCGCACCACGCCTCTATCATTATCCCGCCAACCTTACCTCTAACTCTTCGAATTAATTCCAGAAACTCGAGGAGACAGTAGCCGAGAACGCGAGACTCGAGCAGGACCTGGTGGTGCTTCGGCAAAAGCTACAAGCCTCGCGCAGGTACGCGGGAAATGTACAGTCGAATCGCGACTCCAGCGGTACTACAGCTGCCCTGGAGAAGGAGCTTAGACGAGTGCAGCAGCTGGTCGGTGATCTGCAGAGGCAGAGGCAGGAGCTGAGTATACAAGTCAGACAGCTCACCGAAAAGTCGCACAGCCTTGTGCAGCAGATCAGACCTCAGGCCACTTCGAGTGAGTGTTGAGGCTCTTTTTGGTTTATCCTGGAAAAGTGTTTTTGTGCAAGATTATTTTTTATTTTTTATATTTTGTTGTATTTTTTTAACGTGATTTTACTGTTATATGTTTTTTCGGTTAATATATCAGTTGAAATATATGCTTGGTATGATAATTGAGATTTAAGGTGAAATGAATACGAAGTCGTTCGGCGAAACCTTTGAAAGTCTTCGGGTGCATACTAATCATAAATGCGAGAGAAAGACTTTTAAAATAAAAACTTTGCAGCGAGTTTAAAATCACCGCATACCCATAGATCTCTCCATATCGCGAACAAATTCGCTTTATTCATTTTCGAAAGCCTGACTATGCAGAAATTTGCGCAATAATTTTTATTTAATGGATTGTAAATATTTTACTGCCAATTCTTTTTACTGCCCGTATTTCATGCAAATTTCGTTACACTTCTGCAGCTCTAACGTGCCTGAAAAAGTAATGACGACATTTTCGCGAGAAATATGCGACGCTAAAGATAAATTTACGATAAAAACTGAAAAATTTACATCTCTATCTGGAACATCCTAAAGAACCAACCAGACACCTACAAATTTTCCAAAATACTAACAAACCATTTTCAACCTCCACCAGCCCCGCAAGTTCACCAACCGTCGAAAAAGCGCACGCCGAGCTCTTGGCTGGAGACCGACCTGGACTCCGGCCTGACTCAGGAGCACGGCCTGGACCTGCCCTCCAGCCCGGCTCTCTCCGTCTCTCCACATGCCAAACTCAACGGTAGCCCCTACCAGCATCAACATCAACACCATCACCATCAACAGCAGCAGCAGCCACTGAGCTCGCCTCAGTACATCAAGGAGATAGCCAACCAGTCGCGCTCGCCTGTATCCACGTCCTCGTCCTCGTCGTCGCAGTACTGCAGGCAGGTGCAGGGTCAGGCCTCGTCGCCGCAGAATAATTGCAATAACAATATGACCAGCCTGTCGCCCCAGCTGAGGGAGCAAATCCAGCAGCATCAGCTGAAGCAGCAGCTGTTGAAGGACCAGATGCAGGGCAAGAGTAGCAGTCCCGTGCAGCAGGCTAATGTTGCACCGCTTTATGTTAATACGGTCGTGCAGGATCCGAGGAGACACGGTGGGTTTTCATGAGTTCTTTTACGTGGTTATCGATGTTTCACCTGGCCGCCCATTTGTGATGTTGGGAGAGCGGTTTGATTTTATCGGCCGTGTGTGCATAATGTTAAAAGTTTTTGAAAAAAGTTGATATCTGAAATCTGACAGTTTTAAATGTTATATTTTATCGGTGTTATTAACTGTTAAATTTATTGGTATATTTTTCATTTTGAAAAAGAGCATATTCTTAAATGTTGAAGTATAAATAATTATCAAAGAAAAAGATTTATTTACTAAACGATACAGTAGATGTAATAATTAAATGTAAATCAAGCACACACCATCGATACTTCACGTCCCCTTAGTTGAATCATTGATGTTCACTTTATAATTTGAGGGTACCATGATTTTTCCGCAATTTGAACGTTAATGTCAACTTCACTCGACAATTTAATTGTGATTCCTAACACTACGAAAATGCTTTTCACTTAAGTACACAATCCTATGAGTAGAGAAGAAAATTTAATCACGGTATATTTGAAATGTCCCAATTCTTTCATTGATAAAACCTTACATAAAAATATAAATTTAAAAGTTCAGCTTAAAAGTTTGAAATTAAACTTGGTTCTAAATCAAAAATGCACCCCTGATCCATAAATATATGCTTACAACCTATGATCAGCCAATCACAGTGTGTTACTTCACAAATATTTGAGCTGAATTTGTCACGCTAAATGAACTAGTAAGTCATTAATTCGCACAGCTAGACCCTACCCTCAAATCATAAAATTGATTTATCACGCTTTTCACTGTCACTTAATCACTCAAGTCACCGTTCCATTCGAACATCAAGAATGCAGTAACAAGACATTTGGGACAGTACTTTAAAAAGGTTGTCATTTTTACAAAGAGTTTTTAGTTAATACGAATTGTTTAAGAAAAAAAGTAGTATGTCGTTTGGAACTTTTTTATTATTCTAATTTCAAAACATGATTTCAATTCGGGCTACGTGTTACGCAAAAAAGAGATAAAATCAGTAACATAATCATATTCATAAAATTTTTCAAAAATTTTTTTGACTATTGACGATTACTTGTACAGATGATTTACAGCATTTAGTAATTTTACATAATAATAAAATTATATAGTTTATTGTCACGTAATTTAAAACTATTAAAGTCGAAACTTTCATCAAATTTTCTCATGCATAACGATTCATGCATAATCACATATATCAATTCTCACGTCATCGGCGCTCGCCATCCAGCATCAATTAACATCATCATCAAAATAGATGTAAAAACAAAATCCAATGTTTCTAACCCACTGTATTAAAGCCCTACTTAATTATTTGGAAAATAGACTTTGGTGACTATCACGCAGTAGGCACTACAGTGTAGTTACCTTGCGAACAGGGAACCGCGTTAGGTAAGAATCCTTCAGAGTTCTACCGTGCGCTAAAGCCAGCTAATTAGACAGCACACTCTGATTACCTCTTGACTTTGCGCCCAGTAAAACTTGTACAATCCGTAGCTGCACAACGTTACGAATCTGTTATATCCTAGAAGCAAACAATGTTTATGCGCATGGATTCTGTAGAGAAAAATACGTTTTCTTTAAAAACATACACATCTACACGTACACACGCACATACATGCACACACAAACATACGTTGTTAACTAACGTGACACTTCGTTGGAATCGTCAAGCTACATCATTCGGTTATTGCTTGCAGAGAGCGTAAAGCACTACGAGCAAATGACTAACGGCGGTTCCAGTCTCGTCCACCATCCGCCTGAGTACGTGCCGCCTCCACCCCCGCCGCCTCCGCCGCTATGCGATGAGACGAACCACATGATGATGAACGGTGGCTACGGCCACCATGACGACGGTAAATTTGCCGGTAAGTAAAAGAGCGATACTGTTGGGAATGAGCGTTTTTTAGTAATTTTTTTATTATATTTCGCGTTTTTATGCAAAGAGATCGAGTCTCATGCCGAGAAGTAATTTTATTTGAGGAAAGTTTGAACTAAAGATTATTATATGACGTAGCAAATTCGTTAAATAAGACTGGTTTTAATTTGATGTTTTGATTTTAAGGATTGATGCACAACCGCGAAAAACAGGAGATCAAAACTGTTCGCATAGTGAAGCGAGAGTCAGAGAGGCGCCAAAGAGACCGAGGCGACAGAACTGGTAACCTGGGCATTCCGCTGACGAACGGGCTTCAAGCTCCTGGAGGAGCCAAACGGCTTGGCGAAGATGAATATGGCGGCTCTCAGCAATTCGAGGTGAGGGCTTGACTTTTTTTAACGAAGATAGTCAGAGATTGGTATTTTTGCTTGTTATGGAAAAAATGATTTGTAGCCCTTTAAATTTTATCTTGTTATTTATGATGTTGCTGGTCTGAATTGTTTTATGAAACAGAATAGTGTTACCTGGCTATCTGCACTCATTTTTTTAAATGAATCTAAAACATTTTTTTCATAAAAGTGAGACTCAAACAGAAAAACTACAGCTTTTTGAAACATAAATACAATAAAATAATAAAAATAATCAAATTCATTTGGCATTGCTTCGTTGAGTTTTTAATAAACCTTCAACAACAACTAACTACTCAAACAACATAAAACTCATTACTATTACATTTTCTCCTTTATTATCTCCCAATCTCCATCACAATTACTCAACCCAAACCTACTCAACAGGCGCAGCTGGACCGCGTGATCGAGGAGTCGCAGCCGATGATCCACGCCCAGAGCACCGTCCAGCTGACCGAGCTGGACGACATGCGATTCCAGCGCAGCATGTCCTTGCCGCGAGGCTTCGGCGGCCAGAAGCCCCATCCAAGTGTACATCAGGGTCCGGTGCCGCCGCCGCCACGCAGCGACAGCATGACCGCCCTCAGGAACATGATGAGACGTCACCGGGTCAGGGTGAGTTCACTTTTTATTTTTTGCACCCGATTATGACCCTTTTTTTTATATATACTTGGCTAGACCTGTGATTTAGACGCTGGCTTAGGAATGAACATACATTTTTTTATATTCATCATCCTTTTTTTTCATATAGTTTGTATAGAAGGAAAATGTTGAAAGGTAGATGGTATAGTGAATGTTTTTAATATTTTATGATTAATCCTTTTTGATATATATATTTTACCTTTGATGTTTTCCGATTAGATACTAGGATGTGTGAAAATTTGATGTGACGGTATACTTTGAATGATTGGACAGTTCCATTGTTATAATAAGATACAAAAGAAGCTGTAAAAAAGGACAATTCAAGCATTGGCTTTTAAAAAATCAGCTGTAAAGTCAAACAGTATCACCAAAATTAAAAACCATGTCTTAAACCGGCACGATAATTTTCACCTATCCTTGCAGTCAAAGAATGGAATCTCTGTAAATACATGCATCCATGCATTTTGTTGTCAAACCAAAAGCTCGAATCAAATCTGTACAGAGCCCATTAAACATCTACAATAATAAAAAACAAAAAAAAAAAAAAAATCAGCTCCACAGATAGCTTGCTAAACCATAAAACAAACCCTCCCACTAGCATTTAATAAACCCAGCTCGACAAATCAGCTCGCCCACACTCATAACTCAATCATTCTTGTTTTTTTTTTCTTTTTATTCTACCACCCCACAAATCATCGCCTCTCCCACCTCTCGACTCACAAACACGTACACACAATCCTCCCTCGCAAAACGACAGTTCGAAAGCCACGACGCGGGCAGCTCCGACAGCACGCTGTCTCCATACGCGACCGACAGTCCGACCTTCTCGTGCGGCCAGACGACCACGACTACCAGCGTCTCCTCGCCAAACTATTACTGCTACTCAACGAGTCCGCCCTACAGTCCGACGAGCCAACAGAGCTACTACCCCCATCCCGTCTACCAGCGTCCCTATCCCGTCTACGCCGCGACGATACAGCAGCAGCACTACAGCGGCTCGACCTCCTCCGTCAATCCAATGAGCCCCGAGCCGAAGCTCTGCGGCAGCACGGAGCTGCTCTCCTCCAGCCAGAGCGTCCAGAGCCTGAACAACGAGCTGTCGCCCCAGCTGTCGCCGGTCTTCAAGAGCGAGGCGGCCAAGCAGATCATCAAGGAGATCATAACGGAGAAGAGGCCGCAGGACACTGGTGGAAGCAGAGCCAGGAGGAGACAGGTGCCCAGGGAGAAGAGGAGACATTATACCGTGTCGAGCAGCAAGCCGCTTTTCGATCTGGAAGACGCTTTCGCGAAGATGGTACCGTCTTGCTTTTTCTGTTTTCTTGATCTTTAGATGACGACGGGGCTCGAAGACGAGGCCGATGCTTTTGGCTGATCGAATTCGCAACTGTGACGATGTCTGGGATGCTGTTACGGTTGCGGATTTGATCGGTAGGTGTTGACGCGCTGACTCTTTGACCGTCGACTTGGTTTTCTATCCACTTCGACCTGTCGTGTTGTTTTTGTGCGCTTTTATCGGGAGGACCTACGCGCACAGTGTAAGGATAAACACTGCCCATCGCTTTCGTCATTTCTTACTTCATCTGTCAACGGTGTTTCATGTTTATACCTGGTATTTGTGCGCTGTCAAGCTTTCGATGTGAATGTCTATACCTGTGCCTATGCATACTCATCTTTTTAACTTTTGTGTCTTTAATCTTTGGTTTTGAAAAAGCTCGCTTATTATGATTATAATAACTTTTTAAAATGTTTATTAAATGTTTTATTTACCTTTATTGTTGTACGTATGTCAATAGCATATTAACAGCTTTAACATAATATATCAAGCTCTGAAAATGTGTAATTTTCCAGGTTGCAGCAACAACTAAGGCATTTTTGATTGAATGAACGCTTTTCAATAATGCTGACTAATATTTAAAAATAATTGTCTAATATTGAATTTTGTAATTTTGTATTTTTTTAATAATTACAAGCTTACATATTAGCAATGTGAGTCAATTTTTTTAAATTTTATCGATAATTCTGCACCGTTTTTTAAGTTGAATCTAATATTCAAGCTTGTAATGTGTAAATTTGTTCATTGTTGTAATTATATGTACTGAAAGAATGTTTTATATTTAACCTTAATCATTAAAAACAACTTTTTGGTATATCAACATAATCTATGTATATAATCTCCTTGGGTTGTAAATTAATCGAACTTTTTCAAGATTTTAAATATTATTGTTTAAGGACTTATTAATAATACATAACCGACAAATTTCTAGGGTATGGGAAGAGCAAGAGACGATTTGGACATGGAACGTGCTCTGCGGCCAAGAATCAATGCTCCTGACGTCGTCAGGTCGACGTTGAGTCACAAGGAGCTGAAATACAATGAGAGTACGATCGATCAACTTTTGGGTACACCAAACAAGATCATTATTCCCGAACGTTACGTACCAGAAAAAGTGAGTTTTCAGCTGAAGAAATTAAAATGAATAGATATTTAAACAATATAATTATTAAATATAAATATTATTTTAGACACCAGAGCTAACTGCTGAAGAGAAAGAACAGAGATCGAAGAAAGCAGAGTCAATCAGGAAAATGTTATCCGAGACTACAGTCACTACAGCTGATGGCACAGGTTTGTGAAATATATATGTATTTTATTACTAATAATACGAAAAACTATTGATCAAATCATTAATATTTCGTATTCATTTTTTAGAAGACGATCACAACACCGAAAAGTCGAATACATTGAAAAAGAAAGTAGCCGAGGAAAAACGGCAGAGGGAGCACATCCTTCAGCTTAATCAGATTCTGGCAAAGCAAGTGATGGAGAAAAGCAAAATGGTGGCTGGTACGAATCATCAAAATTGACTCGATCGAGTGTAATTTTGTAGCTTTGATTTTTTTTCGGAGTTTCACTCGTTATGCATGACGTCAGTGTTTTAAAACGTTAATGTCTGTTAGACTTAGAGGTGTGACGAGCATGTTTGTAATTTCTTTATTTATGTCAAAAATTTATTTATATTTATCTTTCTTTATTTTTCTTCTTTGATGTCACTACATTTTTTTCGATCCTTAAGCTCATTACGTCTCATAGTGTCATTTCGAGTGGCCGCTCTGAAATATTTTAGACTTCCTTTGGCAAAATTCGTTTCATAGTCAACGTTACGGCAAGCAATGCTTTAGCTAAAGTTAGTATTAGAAAAGAACTCAGTAAGCAATTAAAAAAAAAAATTTTAAATATCATTTTTGTAAGTTTGAACGTTTTCATATTGGTTAAACATATTTTTTACTTTGTTCTTGTCTAATAATAATATTTTGTAACTAATCAGCGCTATTAATTTTAGCTAAAAATAATTCTTTTGAATTATTTTTGTTAAAAGATCCATGTACGATCATTGTAAATTATTGATTATCTAATCGCTTATAGCTTCTCTGCATTGACGATGAAGCTAATATTTTGCCGACTAGTAGAGTGTTGTTTGGAACGTTTGTGCTGTGTGTAGGTAACCAGGCACACTGACTGACATGCTTCCTCCATCTTCCCATATAGGAAACGCACATCATATTACTGTTTGTCAGGTTTGTTTCTTTTTTTCTTTTGGTTATATAATGTTAATTTTTTTATTTTGCCTTGTTTGAAACCTTTGAGTATTTATATCTTTTATTTAAATATGTTGTTACCTTTATGAATGAAAAATTTATGTTTTTTAATATTAATAATATACTATTAATAGAAATATCAGTGAAGTTCTAATGATAATTTGACTTCATTTATTTTTAGAAAAGTTAGTTGAATTTTTCTGAAACTTTGCATGTCTTATTACTACATTACTAGTAGTAAATTACAGTTTAATACATGTACATTCAGTAGTATATTGTTTGACAATAGTTTTTGGAAATTACCATGTATTTAATAATCTATATCCAAAATATAGTAAGATTCAATTAAAAATGAAAACAAAATTTTAATACAAAGATACATTAAAAAATCTTAAACGGATATATAACTATGATTACTTTTAACCTTTTCCAAAAGTAAATAAAAATAGTATATTATTGAAAAGAAGAATAATATACATGGTAAAGTATGCAGTTCAATCATTTAATACAAGCTATACTCAAGCCATCAAACTTCGCCAACTGCATACTTTATCAACACATCTTTCAAAACTTTCACTCTCAACAATCCATCACTATTAATATTTTCCACAGCAAACGCTCTTGCGACTCTTCCCCTGAACGCCGACTCCAGCATCGACGACGATGATCTCTCACCGGTGACGCCTCTGCCGCTCTACCAGCAACGGGAGAACTTCTACTCGTAAGCTGAAAAGTCAGGCGATGGACAAGTCTTTCTTTGCACAGGTCAAAGAGAGGCCCTCAGCAATTTTGTAAATAAATGGAAGGAAGGGTTACCAGTACACTCGTTCCACTTATAACGAAAAGTGCATCTCCGTGAGTGATTCGGAGAGTCTCGTGCAATAGACGGATGCGGATCAAGAGCGCAATAAATCGTTAAGGTCTTTGTTGCCAGGGATCCAAATGTTTGGATCGCGCGCTCGTAATCGTATTGAGGATTAGTTGCGGCGTAGTCTTAGCGATCGTAGGTTTAGCGCAGAAAGTAATTGTGTAAATTATTATATACTCGACGAAACTCGTGTTAAAGTTAAGGTCACACTTTTGCAAGGTATAGGAGAACGCCAACGTTTTGTGAGATTTTCGTTTCTGTCCGGACGTGTACGCGGATATTTAACTTTTACACCTACGTAAGCACTTCGTTGTCATATCATCAATTTCCTACGGATTTTTAGAAGTTTTTCAATTTAAATACTTTTAATAATAACGGTATATACCTTCACTAGCTTACTGTAAGACTATGTCGATAAGCTTTTGTAATGTATAAACACGAAAACTAAAGACTACAATGATTAAACTGAAGAATATTTCAATTCAGATTTTACATTTAATCGATGTAGAAAACTTGATCGGTTCGATGACGTGAGTTAATTTACCATTAATTGTTGATACAAAATCAGTGCCAAATGTATCTCGGAAGATAAAAATAAGCTTAATAATAATCGTGTTCTAAACAAAGATAACAACCACGTCAATTAATCAATTAGATTTATTCTATTGTATAAATTTACTAAAATTTTCGTCCCATGATATCAGCCATTCTGAGACCATTTTTCGAAATTATCTCAAGAGTAGGATCGTGGAAAAATTGTAGAAAGAATCGCACTTTTTTCCTGTATTAATTTTTCTTGTTGTGCTTTATTTCTTTATTCCCTGTTCGCCCATTGGCCGCTCGACGCCAATGACTTCGGTACAGCTTTAAAGAAACAAAAAGCTCGTAATTATGATAGCGCCTGTACAAATCATATTATATAATTAGCACTTTAGACTGTATGACGTAATGTAAGTAAACGTGCGTGTATGATAATAATTATAAGATAAGTAGACGTAAGAATGTTTGACGGAAGCGAGAATATAATAATAGAGAATAGAAGACGGTAAGGTTCACAGTTGCGTGAGGAAAAGCGGAATGGAAAACAAGATCTGTTTTTAAGTCTCAAATAATTTTTTCTTTAATTATAAAATTCATTTTAAATAGATTTTAGTAAAAAAGTTGTAATACAATTATACATTTTAAAATTAAAGAATTATAATATATTTTGTAATTTTAATTGCTTTTATAAATTGGAAATGATATCGATAATCTTATAATATAACATTAAGTAAGCAAATAATATTTTTTGAGCTTAAAATAAGATCTGAAAGACCTGTATTCTTTGTATTTGATCGATCGTTAGACTGTTTATTTACATACACGTATATGTATACGCGACGACGAAAGAGTTGACTTTTGAGAAAAAAAGTTTATCAATCATCGCCTTCGTCGTCGGCGACGACATTAAAAAAAGCCACGAAAGTATATTATACAAATATAAATATATATCTGGATTAGGAATCCGCACGAAGTTTCGATCCTCAAATTTTTCGAGTCTTTATCGCTTTTTCGAAACCTTGCGCATGCACACTTATCGTAGACAATAAAGATTTACTGGAAGGTCATGATCGTAGGTAGAAAAGCGAAGTATACTTGACTCATCAGAAATTTTTTAAAAATTTCTGCGAGGACACTTCGAATGTTAGGAAGCATAATATGTCGATAAAAGCTCTTCCACGTTCTTTTTTTACTAGGTTGTATATACTGCATATATAAACGTACGATAGGTGTATTTAATCATTTTACACATAAGATTATGACATATGAGAAACGCACTTATAAGTCCTACATAAGGCACTTATAAATTTAACCGTACCGTTTTTTATGATACGTTTTTTAATCGAATAACGAACAATGTTTTAAGAGTTTTTTTTATTGTTTACAAAATAATAGTCGGTTATCGTCAATTTTTTAAAGAAAATTTATATTAAAAAAATACTGGGCGCTTGTTCAAATGATTTAACGTAAAGAGTATGATTATTTATTTTGCTGTTTATTGTACTGTTTAAATGGTGCTCTTAAATTACGTATTAAAAAAATTGTAAAATTTGTTTGTACGATTCGACAATTTGAACGAACGTCCAGTGCCCATAAACAAATAAAGCGAAAAAGTATAAAATGTAATGTGTTCCTTCCCTTGCGAAATATCACAGTAAACGTAAGCACGTATAATCCCTGTAACCAAAATCAATCATATAGCAACATTCATGTACACCAGATTACACAGAACAAAACGTTAAAAAGGATAAAAAAAACTTTTATACGCACCCATAGAGTGCACGATTTCGGTCCGCCGAATTTTCAAAAGGTTTCGCATAATATTTGCGGAACAAGTCGTTTTTTATTTGTTGATTATCGAATGTATACGCAGCCCCGTATCTACCTTACTGTATAATTGTATAACGATCACCCAGAGAAAAATGAAAAATGCAAATGCAGCGACTAAAGATACATTATATGTATAAGCGGATAGCATGATAATCAAGCGTCGCCCGTGCGCGTAGGTAGTGACTATATAGGAGCTCAATTCTCGTATTGTTTTTTAATAACAGTGTGCACCGAGTGTTTGCTTTGTTGTGTAGAAATTGATCTATGCATAAAACAGTACTGCAATAATTAGTAATTTAGTCATTTTTAATGTTTTTTTTTTACAAGCTAATTTTAACGGAAATATTTTCTATTATGAATTTTAATATTCGATAAAGTTTAGTAATAAATTTTAGAAAATTTAATTTCTAAATCATGTCAAACATTTCTGTAGAAACTTTTTTCAAATAGTTTAAAAAAAATATTTTTTATGTACTAATTAATAGTGAATATATTATATAAAGATAGAGACAGTCAAATTTCGTTTTCAATTAAAACTTTTAATAAAAATTTAGTACACAATCACAAACAAATATTGAATTTTTCTCAACAATTTTATAAAAGTTCTTTCATATCGCATGCAAATATAACGTTTTGTCAAAATTCATTTATCAATGTGTAGTTCACCTCGTAAAAAATAAAGAGAACTATATAACACACGAACACTCAGTGTACGAATTTGTTGATTATTGCATAGTTGTATATTATACACGATCATTACTGCAAAGGCACCCCTAGAGATATCGTAAACGACTAAATCTAGCTTAGATTAGGTAGGAAAAAACAAAGTGTAATAAGTACATATGAATCATGCGTTTAAAGTCTATATAAACACATACACCTTTAGCGTGTACGATGCGAAAATAAAGAGCGTAGGGTCAGGTTTGATGAGAGATTTTATGTGGGTGGGGTGCGGCGAGAGACAAGAATAAAAACTATAGCATTGTTGAGGAAACAGTTACTTTGTAGAATTCGAAGATATAAAACACGAGAGACGTAAATTATTTCAGTCAAAGTTCCTTTTTTGTATACACTATACAACGTAGATTAAATAAAAGAAAAACGCCGAAAGACGAATCACAAGCAAATTAGACACACTCTATTGAATTCTTATTTTTTCCGTCGAACATTGTTAGCGAGGTGCGAGAGAAAATTTATTTTTCGCGGTGACTGCTTCTTCAATGCGAGCTCCGGATCGGCTCTGTTTTTCCCGAGAGCTTTTTCGAAAATTCGAAAGAGGATTTTCAAAAGCTTTCCTGAGAACGGAGCCGATTCTCAAAGGCGAGTGTATCAACTGCGAGCGAGGAAGGAGCGTTTTGTTAATGGCGACCGTGCAAAGTGAACTGTTGCAGGCGTAATCTTATATATATTTAATTTAATGTTAATACTGTTTCATGAGAAATAAAACACAAACTGGTTTTTATATTATGGCGTCTTGTTATTTTCTTTTACCCGGCAAACGATCGCAAAAAATTATGTGCATGTAAACATACTTTTTAACTCTTATATAGCTATCATTTTAAATTCTTAATTTTGTGCTTTAATTTATTTTATTAAGGCGTTCAAAAGATATTTCGAATTTAAAAATAACGAACAAAAATCCTTTTTATTTTTTAAAGCATTGGGATTTAACGGAATCGTCATCTTTTCTTTACTTTTTTAAAGTATAATATTCCGCAATGAAACAGGAATATATTTAAATATCGGTAACAGAATTGAAAAAAAAAAAAAAATTCCAACTGCATCTTCAGATCAGATCGATGCACTGAACTGTTACCGGTTTTCTGGGCTTAACTTTCAAGTCGTTGGCCTCAGCTTATACTTTTTTCTTAGATGCAACTAAATTTTCCCTTCTAAAAAGAAACTCTTCGCTCCACTTTACTAGCATTACTCAACGCCGCTAGAGTCCTAGCAAATGTATTATTCAAAAAATAAAATAAGTCAAAAGAAAAATTTGTCCTGGCGGGGTACAATGCATTTATCTTCCTGGACAATCCGGCTGGCGTTCATAACTCACGTTTTCAGGTGAGTCAGCGCATAATTCTTCGCTGCAAAGGCAGCAAGAGAACGATGTTCTAAGAAAAGCCCTCGAAGATCAAAGCCCTTTAGACGTGAAAAATATCTTCGCCTTGCCTTTAGAATCTACAAGCACCTTGTTTATGCATCGTGCAAACTTTGAGTCACTAACATTTTTTGAAGAATTTGTTATAATATTGAGTAATATGAAGTAGTTTTGCAAATAGTTTCGTGTTTCGTGTGGTTTTAAGAAAGTTTGTCTGGAACGAAGAGGACATTTAACTGTAAATCATCGTATTTGAGGGAAATCAATATGCGATCTGATCGGAGGCATTACAGTAGAAGAGTTAATGTCGCGTGTTGATGTCGATTAGCGTTTCTCGTATTATTCCAGAAATCGTGAGTTATTAAAACATTATTATTATTGTTTGAGCGATTTTGAATTTTAACTAATTCATCAGGCCATTAATTAGGACCTAATTTAATTACAACTGTAACAATTGCAATTACAAGAGTTGCAATTAAACTACGTGACAAATAAAAAATACCGGCATGCAGAAGTTTCTGGATGTATGAGTTTCAGTTACCAGTAGAGATAATTTGAAAAAGTTATAAGTTCATCTAGAGAATTATTTATGACATGTTACAAAGAACTTTTTACACGGAACAAAACATCTGCAATGTTCTCGTATATACTACCCATAATGTTTTAAGAATTTTAATTGATAACTCTCACGAAGTATAGTTCAATTAAACTATTATACGTGCTTTAAATAACATACTTAAGGCGAAATCTACCAACAAATCAATCCATAACTTTAAAGTGTATAAAAATAGCAACTATGTATTTAATAAAAGCTTTAATTTGCATTTGTAATCTTTTAAAAATTAAATTTGCAAAATATTCAATCCAATTTAGCATTATTTTCATAAAAAAAATACGCACACCCAACCACCCAAGCGTTCAAACCGACGCCCCGTCGAAAACGCACAAACCCGCTGCAGCCCACGCGAAAAAAAATCTCAGGTCCTTGTCCTTCCCGTCCAACATCTCGTTCTCGCTTGCGTGTCTCGGTCATCCGCCTCGAATGCGTTCGATGCGCGAATTCGCCACACGGCGAAAATTTCTGGATCGCGCGTCGAGCGAATTATCGACGGATTATACGCTTCGTTTCGGGAATTATTAAGAACAAAAATTATGGAAAAGAGGACGAAAATGCTGGTTTGAGGAGCAGATATGATTGTGAGTTATGAAGCGATGCAGATTTTTGCAAGTAATTCAGGCATGTATTTGTTACGTAGATTTACGAATGTGTCATATGCGAAGAGATAAGAGAATTAGAATTTTGTTAATTTAGTTATTATTCATTGCCAATCGATCATGAAAAATTCGTGAATGATTGAGCAAATAAGATTTCATTAATATTTGTAAGAATGACAGACTGTCGTAGTCGTAAAAAAATATAATTAGAAACAGTGAAAAATACAATATTGTGCAAATTCGTTTTCAGCTTTAAATAATTTAGAACTCTTTTGAATATATATAATTTTTTATGATATTTTTAATATTTCTACTTAATATTATTTTTACATTATTATTTATCATTTATTTATTTTTAGTTATACTTTACTTTTGTACAAGGTCATACATTTTTCTTTTTTCATAAATTATAAACAAATAAACATATTTTAGGGTTGCATGAAGTCATGCAGATAGACAAAATAGAATAAAATAAACTGTATAAATTTAATATGAAGTTTAAATAATTTTCTCTATTTTCTAAACTGTACCATTTTTTTCGCTATAAATATAAAATCATACATATTTAATTTAGAATATCTCAGGTTTTGTTTAAATCAAAGAAACACACGTGTGAGCACGATTAAACAAGAAATGGAAAATATATTTAATTTATTGAGCACACAATTTTTTAACTGTCAATTCGTAATAGATCTCAAAATAATAATTTTTTAAACAAAGTAAATTTTTGAAGATTTGTGAGCTTAATTAAAAAAGTTTAAAATAATTTAATTAATTAGCAGACTTTACGTAATTTCTTTTTTTCACGTTGCTTGTTCAAAATGTTTTTGACAGACTATTAATATTATATTGAGCTTTGCAAGTCAGTTAAATCGATTGAATCGATCAATATAGTCTATATACATAACAATTTTTTTAAATATCTTTTAATTCGACTTTTTAATTTATTTTTGTTTTACTTAACTTCAAATTTTTCAAAAATTTATCGTAAATCAATGAAAATAAATCATGGCAAAGTTTACACTGTCGATAACTGATCTGTTTTTCACTACTTGTAAGTCAATGTAATCCAATTCATTAATAAAATCCATTCACAAGGAATTCTTAAAATCCATAATTTATTGGCCTAAATCGTAACACCTTGAGAATCTTTCTTTTGAATTCAAAGATTGCGGAAAAACATACTTGCATTTAAAAAAAATCAACTCAATTATTCTTGAGTAAACAACGATGTCAGAATCTGTTACTGGCGCTGTTCATTAAGTTAGTGTAAATAGCATATCTGAATGAATCCAAGTGAATATTCTACTTTGGAAAGACGTAATTAATTAATTTACGATGTATTTAAAGATGTAATTAATTAATACGTATATTTAATTTTGGTATTTACATTCATAAGTGTAAAAATTAATTTTAAATCATTTCAAATTCATATAATCAATATCTTTTAAATTAAACAAAATCAAAAAATAAAATAAAATAAAAATAGAAACGATTTTTAAAATATCAAACTCTGTAGAGTAATTTTTATTGTAAAATTGAACATTAAATTTTATATCAGCAGATACAAAACTGCTAATGCATTTTTGAATAAATATTAAAGTAAACTCTTTTAATAAAAAATTATAAGTGTTTTTGGATTATTTTATGGAATATTTTATATGTGATTTCACTTGGAGTATATAGGATAAGAGTGTGATTTTGTCAGAATAGTAAAATAAACTCAGATATTTTATGGTTACTGCAACTATTATCAATAATTATTAATACTAAGTAAATGTTAGTATCTAACCTAGTTAAATTTTCAATTGTTATCCGTCTGCCCTAATTTTAAAGCGATTCAGTGAGATTTCATTTATAGTTGATGCAACTTAAATAGTAAACTTGAGATTCAAAGTATAATAGAGTGTATAATAGATGATAAATATCTTATGTAAGATAAATACTTATTAGAACAATAAATATTGCTGGAAAATTACATTTTAAATTTCATTATGTAGAACACAAATATTCCATCTTACTTGCACAACTTTTCTTGAAAATGTAATAGAAATTTGTTTCTCCGAGTTTAGTGCGTCTTTACCCTAATTATCTAGTAAGGATCAAGCAGCTTTGGTTTCTCTCAGAAACAATCTGATTTAGATGTGAATCATTATAACATAGAATTAAGTCTTGTAAACAAGAAATTACTAATAATAAGTTCAAACGTTATACTTATTCTACAATTTGTTTAGATGAAATGTGTTCGTATGCCTTTCATGATTTTTATTCGAGCTCCTATTAAATAGTTTTAAATTTTTTATACAGTATCTATACAAATTACCGCAATAAGGGGTTAATAAAAAAGTGACGATATAGATTAAACGTTCATTTTAATAAGGAAATAAAAATTCTTTTATTTCATCGAGCGAAAATAAATTTAGCAACTAAAAATTTTGAAAACTGCTTATCAAAGATGTCACTTTACAATTTATTAAACCATCCAGAGAATTTCCATACTAGAACCTCAATTAAATCTATCCCTTTATCTTGAATCGATAAAAAAAAAAAAAAATAATAATAATTTTTACCTACTTTCTCACTTGCAATCGAACATAAAACTGCGCGTCTTATCTCACCCGCAGATACGGTAACCCAAGAAACAGAACAACAACTCTCTTCCCACCCAGCTCTCTGAATCATCCATCACCTCGCGCGTAATCAGCAAAATACATCGCCGACTATCCCCGCGCGACTCCAACCTTCGCAAAAACCAAAATCGCAATCCACATTAAATAACCACCCAGCGATCTTCTTATCAAAAGCCACACCACAGCCAATCCACTTCTTGCCTCCATCACCTCCATATACCTGCAGCGGCGTGAATTCGATGCGCTCGTCGTCGTCTGGCTAAGAAAGAAGACGACGAAGCGAGAGAGGTAGAAAGAGAGAGAGAGAGAGAGAGAGTGAGCGAAAAAAAAGAGAGAGAAACACGCTGTGCGAGAGCTCGCTGCTGCTGGGAGCGGGAGCCGCGCGCGCGCATAAGCGGGGTCGACGAACGAGCCAATCGCGGGCCCGGTCCCTGCACCTGAATTCTAATGAGGCCCATCGGGGTATATAGGCGCTAAGCGGCCAGCTCGGCAGCACGATTTTTCCGCCCGCTACGCCGAAGAAGGTGAGTCTCTCTCTTCTGAGCGCGAGGCGCTTGTATTTTATTTTATTTTTTATAGTTTGTAGTTTTTGTAGTTATGATTTTTTTTTCATCGCGGTGTGCTCTTTTTGTCGATTGTTTGTTGTCGATGTGAGTTTGGTGCTCGGTTGAATTTTGGGTTGTTGTAAGATGTAGGTGGGGTTTTTGGTTTGTTGGGAATTTAGCGATTAGGTGTAAGTTGTTGGGCGAAATTAAGGTGAGTGTCGCTAGCGGTTGCGAATTGTAAGAATACGTAAGTTTTTATTTAATTTATTACTTTTAATTTTTTAGATTTTATTTATTTATTGTTATTTTTTTTATAGTCAGTTAATATAGTATTAAAATTGAAAATCTTTTAAACTGCTGGATTTTGGTAAATGTAATTCATCTTATAAATGTGAATTTTTGATCACGGATATTATTATATGATTAGAAATTTAAAAAAAGTTAAAAATTATTTGTTATAAGACTTGTGATATAAATTTCTTTTATTTTTTCTCAATAATGGAATAGTTTTTAAATTTCAAAATAAAAATTTTTAAATTTGTTGCATAAAAATTCTTGTAATAAAATTTTCCATTTTAACGTTTAAGCAAATTTAGAATTTCATCCTGCAAAACGCTTTTCTGCTTTACTGCATCATGGATAACTACAATTGATAATTTACGAAACACAATAAGCAAAGCAATGAGTAAATAGTCTATTGCATTACCCTTTAATTATGAAGAATTTCATCTAAATTTATTTATGAAACATAAGAATTTAAATTTAAATCATAATATTCTAGCTTTAAATAATATTCAAAGACTTCTACTTGAGTTTTTGATGCTTCTGCATCTCTTGATTAAACATAAAATTTAGGTGAATTAGTAAATATTAATAACATTGATTTTCACTGTTATAGAAAATGACACCTAACAAAATTAAAACTTTGAATTTAATACTATTTAACAGTGTTACATCAATATAAGTAGATGATAAAAATATCATCCAATGTAAAACAAATTAGTAAATTTTAATAATATAGAAATATTCCTTATAATATCATATTTTTAGTAGTTTTGTAGTTCATAATATATTATTATCGAGTTAATCTGAGCAATTGAAATAATGTTTTTAATTGCACTTTTATTTCATCTTTGCATCATTTAACAGTTGATTATAATATTTATCATTAAAGATAATTCCAGACGTCACAATTTTTCATAATAATAAATATAAAACTGCAGTTTCGACATTCTACGCAGAAATACATACATGTACGACCTTCAATACTAGCATTCTCCATTCTTTTACTCGATTAGCGATAGTAATTTTACAACCTAGTAGCCAACTGGCTTAAAAAATGCAAAAACTTAATCCCCTGCCAGTGATAAACGAATGTCGTAGATTAGCAAAAGAAACTACAATCGCTAAAGTTAATCATTAATAAATCACTGAAAGTCTTCATTTTAATTACCTCTCTTTTATCATGCGAATTTTATTGTTGCTTAAAAAAAAACGATGTTATTGAGGAAGATGAAAAATTTCATTTTTCCACTTTCTCAATTTCCGGGATGCTCGTAACGAAGTTTTCACGTGCAAGTTCAAGGAATTCACTTTAATGATAGATAAAGCGAGAATGCGTTGAATAATTTGCGAATGTCGTTTTTGCCGAATTGTTATTTGTACAAGATCATATGTGTACGCTTTAACGAGGGAAAATTTTTGTGGTACTTAAAGACATGTGAAAGTACTAATTTACCGTTTCGTGCCTAATAACAGTTTGTACATTATTATCATAGTGTTTTCCTAGAGGAAATGGCTTTTCAAGTCTCGTAAAACAATGAGTAATTTCAACTTTTTGTCCAGTAAAATGTAAAAGATTTATATTTTTTAGAATTAAATTATTAGTGAATTTCAAAGCAAACTTCATTCGTTTATAAGTGTTTTAAGAGTTATAAGTGTTCTTTAAAAACAATTAATACGTATTTTTGACTATTGATTTTACATTTATTTCGCTAAAAACATTTTTTTATTTTTTGAATATTTTTGTAACTTTAAAAAATCTTATATCCTTTCTTCCATTCAAAATTTAATTAGAAATATGCAGTTAACTTCTGCCACTAAAATAATTTAATTTCACAAACTAAAATTAAATTCTGCATATTGATTTCTTCTATGAATAGCATCTATAATTAATTAGTTTTTTGAGCCTTTATTGAATTTTAAAGAGGACCCATATACATATTTCCATACATAATTTACGCTCACAGCGGTATTATTAAAATGCTGAGTAATTAAAATGATTCCCAATTCTATATAACTGTAAAATTATTTCTTAACAGAATTAATTCATATTTTTCTTTATTTCTTTTTCTAATTATTAGCTTGCTATTTTTCACTCACTTTTGCAGAAACACAGTCCATTTTATTACTCCGCATCTTCAATATCATAAAAGTGCAATCGAAAAAAAAATCAATCTATATCTCCACACCAATCACACTAAGCACATCACCATCACAAAGAAAATTCCTCTAAACCCAGCTCAGAATGCACCATCCTCTTCATTACCCTCGTTTAACGCACACTAACACGAGAGGCCGAGAATTAGAAATTAGTATGTGACGATCGTCCGCGCCGGACATTGATAAAATGAATAAAAAGAAAAAAGATCGGCTCTTTGTTTTTCCTTCCTCCTCGTGGGGCTGGCTTTGAAAATTTCGCATTCAAAGTGCAGGCCCACCGGCTGGAATAGAAGGCGAAGGCTGCGCGCGGCTTGATGCAGCGCGCATTTTAATAGCTCACTGCCGGCAGCCCGACAAATGCCATCAGGCGCTCACGAATATGCGTTGTACGGTTGTTTAGGATCGAGTTGACGTTTCGACTGTTTGTTGACATGTGTGGGCGAGGTGCGGTATTTTTTGGGAGCGGGAGTCTGGTAATTGATAATTTGTTTGATTAGTGGAAGAGTTGAACTAATTTGATCACAAAACGCAATTAAAAGTAACATTAAGCGATTCGAAAGATTGTAGTTTGATTATATAACTGCTATTTGAGCAGTAGCAATAAATTTTAAATGTTTTAGTTAATAAATGCCTTTTAAAAGATTTAAAATTTATTACCACTAGTTAAAGTAGATTAATTTATAAATTGAGTATTGACGTAACGAAAAACTTTGCCATTGTAATTCCAATTTTAAATAAGACGTTATCCTGCAGTTTTATAGCTTAAAGAAACGCTTCGATTAATACGATCAGCACAATCAGCCAGTGGAAAATGATATTTTCAAAGTCAAGAGGCAATTCACTTGACAATAACAATTAAAAGCCTCATCAAAGCCAATAGAAAATCCAATTACATAAGTTTTATGAAAGTAAATTGCGTCAACTTATTCATGAATCAACGGCTTTTACTACCTATCTTCCATAACTGATAGCGACTGTAAAATCGTTTCGTGAAAATCACGTCTTACATACTAAACAACGCCGGCTGATAATCGCAATAGATATACTTTCATCAGTACCGTACGAGTCACTATGAACTTCTCTATTCATAACATCTTCTTTACAAACACAAAAATAATTTTTCAAATATCTCTATTCTATCGCCAAGAACCAGTGCATCGAACTTCGAGCTCCTTGCCATAAATCACCCCAAAGCTACCGTATGCACATACAGCCTCGGAATACGTGCGCACAGCAGCGATCGTCGTTTATGCCATTACGCGCGGGTGCTACATTTGCATGCGTTGTCGAAGTTTAACGAACGACGGCCGCCGCCTGGTTATGGCCAGAGCGGAACGTGATGCTGCTGGATTATCTACAGCGGTGAAAGTATTGTTATCGTTATTGTTATTTTCGCTTGATTTCGTTATTAGGTCTTGGTTGTCGAAGCAGCAAAATCGAAAGTGGAAAACTACTTTCTAGTAGTTTTGGTTCTGAAGGAAAATTTCAGGTTTGCGGGATTCTCGTGAACGGGTGAACTTGGGTCTATAATGAGAAGTTATGTGATCGGTTTAATTATTGTTTCTTTGTGTATTGTTAATGCGATTGTTTAATCGCGCTAAGCGATTTGTCAACGGTTATCAGCTGAACTGGCTGTATCGGTTATCGAACGTTGCTTTATGCAATTTTATGCGGGCTTCGTTGTTCTAAATCTGTCTTGTTAATTAATCGTTACGTTCGTTAATTTTTCATTATCGTATTATTGGAGAAAATGGAATTTTTTTCAGAAAATTTTTCTAGAGAATAGATTAAAAATCTTTATCGGAAGGTCAGCGTTAATATTCTACTATATTATAAACTTTATCAATCTGATGTTAGCAGTTTACAAACTAAAAGATTAACGATACGTATACTTTTGTTTAAAATAGTAATTCCAAAACTCTAAATTCGCGCAATAACTACTAACATTCCGGAAAAATCTCCCTAATCTTCTTCACTTCAACATCAACATCACCATCCCCGCACTTCTAAAAATACACGAATCGCACGAAAAACCTGTCGAATTCAGGAAGCCAGCCTTACCTAATCACCTATAAAACGAAGCCAGCAAAACAGCGCGAACCTCAAGTAGGTTAAGGTGCGCTCCATCCTCTCTGCGAGCCAGCAATCGCAAAATTGCACCGCGTCTATCCATATAATCATCGAATAATCGACGAACAGCTCTGAAACGCACGCGCGCATCAGCGGGGAAAAAGAAAATTGACGCTTCCGACGTAACACAGCGCAGAGAGACGAAAAATCGTTGCGAAATTTACGACGCGCAGTTTTATATGTACACTGTGGAAGCTGGCTCTTCTCGTGTTTTTAAGAGATAGCATGCGGCAGCTGGGGATCGGAAACGCGAGTTTGCGGTTAGCGCGAAAACCGCCGAGGTGACTTCTCGATTGAGAAATAGGAGGACACCGGGACTATTTTGGCAAAAAAAGTAAAAAAGAATGTTAGGTTTTGTCCAAGTGTAAGAGGATGATGGATAAATGTTACTGTAATTATCAAAATGATGTATGATTGTTGGATGTGGCCTGGGTAGTAGACGTATATCATTTCTTTTTTATGTTGGTGTTAGTTTTACGGTTTTTTTTTGACGTGGAGTTAATAAAGTAGCTTTGTTAGAAGTAATTAGAGGTAGAGACAATGAATTTTGGGTTAATTGGTCTTAAATGACTAATTTTATTTATTGGAGTTGAGAAAAAGATACTTGCAAAAGAATTTTGAAACTCATACGGTTTAGTTCGTTTGAGTTTTATTATTTGAAAGATGATAAATTTACTTTCAATATATGTATGTGAAATGGATTTTTTAAATTTTTTATGAAAAAAATAGGTGATTTTTTTGAAGATTCTTGAAAAATTTTCATAATTTTTATTCTAAATTTTTTAAATAATCATCTCTTAGTTATTAAAGTTATAAAATCATACAATTCCTATCAATTAAACTTTATCATATATAATATCTTAAAATTATCACCGGTAGTAAAATTCTGTTCGGAGTCCAGTTTCGAGGAAAAAATGAATCGAGCCATTAAATAACTCTCGATGTTTGGTAGATTACAATTTATTGGCCTGTCCGAGAGCACTAAAAGTCGCTTTAAAAAGATGTCCCACTCCTCTAACTCCATAAATTACGGCATATAAAACGTAAAAATGCCTCCCATAGATTCGATATAAATTGGTTTACGGTGAAAATCATGACGAGCATCCATCAGAAATAGCGTGGAATCAACCAAGTCAATAACCCAATTAAGGCGAATTAATTTATTCAGTCGGATATCGTGAGTATTTATTGGCTTTGAGAATTTCAGAAATACGCAAAAAAAACTGTGACAAAAATTAAACGAAAAATGTGCCAAAAGTCATTAAAAAAACGTGTTTTTCGGTCGCGAAATCCTAACGGTTCGCCAAAATGTAAAACGTAGTTTGTGATTTTTTTCAAAATCGTTATTTTCATATTTTATGTGGATAGTTAAAAGCAAAATCGAATACAAGCTTATGTTACTTTATTCTTTAATCCATTTTTAAATTATTTTGTAGTTTATCAACGCAAAAGAAAGTATTTTTGACTATTTCACTTTTAAAATTGTTCTGTTTAGACAAAATTTAAGGGACATCATAATCACAAATACTGTCATTGACCCTTGGCTACGACATAAACAGGTTCTATCAAATTTCAATTACTCCATCACAACCTCTCAACAATAAATTCTAAGACATTAACGTAAATCATAAACAAGCAATAAATTACCACTATAGCAAACAATTCCGCGAATAATAAAACTCATCACCGATTTCCTCAACCACATCCTCGCCGAGTGACAAACCACCTAGCTCCCGTGCCACTTTCCAACCAAACAATATCCAAGCCGACCTCCTCCAAATCCAAAAGCAATAACCATCCTTCAGAATTAACGGTCCAACCCCAATTTTCGCGACACCAGCGCAAAACGAGCCCACTAACACAAACAAAAAAAAACACACACACATCCCAATAACCCTCTCCGGCTTATCTCTCCACCTTGACTGATTAACGGAGCGCGCATCATCGTCTTGCCTATATTACCTCGTCACGGCAGGATTACCATTAGGCGCGGCATATTTTCGTATAACGGCAGTGCCATCGATCATGCTCCTGCTGCGCGCGTAGAGGAAAACCGGTCGGCCGTATAGATCACATGCCTACTTCTGCCGTGGCCGCGCTGCTTAAAAAGCAGCCGCCTACCACGTCCGAGCTGAGGATCCAGCTGCTCCTTGGCGCAAGAGCCGAGTCAGAGTGCGCTCGGTCGAGCTCGAGGGTATATAGCGGAGAGAGGCTCTCGGGACGGTTAAGCGGGAGCTGCGAGGGATTTTGCTGGGAATTTTGGAGATTGTTAGTTTGGTTTTTCGGTTGGTTTAGTGGTGTTTGGTTGGTTGTTTTGGGGTGAGAATTGTTTGGGATTTTTATGGGAAAGAGGAAGATAAGGGATTGAATATTGTTTGAAATATGGATTTTAGTGGTGTAATGGTTTCTGAAGTATTGATTTTATTTTGA
>JAPYZA010000912.1:0-24578 GCA_030522685.1 Eupelmus azureus | reverse complement strand
ATTTATTTTCATCAACTCTAAATATAATCATATTTACTTCCATATTACAGCAACAGCGAGTAATAAATCATTAATAAAAACTCAAAATTACCAAAACCATCCAATCCACTAACCAAACCAACCAACCATGCAAAATCACCAAACCCAACCAATCCACCATCCAGCATCATATTTTCAACCTGCGTACAAGCTCGCATCGTCCACACAAGTGTGTTCTACCAAACTAGAAACAGAGAGCCCGAGAGAGAGAGAGAGAGAGAGAGACGAAAGACGAAGAGAAGCGAGAGAGAGAGAGAGAGAGCCGAAAGATCCGGCCGATGCTGCCGGCGCGGCGCGTCGTTAAGAGAGAGAGAGCCGAAAGATCCGGCCGATGCTGCCGGCGCGGCGCGTCGTTACTTGCACTCATGACGCATAAATTCCCCGCCGCGCCAGCCAGCAGCCAGCAGCCCAGCAGCTCTGCGCCGGTCCCTCCGCTCGCGCGCGCGATGCGGTTCTCAACCCGAGCTCTCTGGCGCGCCGATGATTTAAACGCTCGAGCCTGCGATTATTATTTCGGCTACATTTGGGTTCAGGGACTCGCGATTTTCGGGCCCTCGCTGCGAGCTGGGAGAGGATTGAAATTTTTTGGTTCTAGATGCAAGAGGAGCCGGAGTCTGCAGGTTGCTCTGTCTTTCTCTCGCTCTCTCGCTCGCTTTCTGCGCTGCATAAACCGAGTTCAAGGTTGGACGCTGCGATGAATCTGCGATGGGCGCTTTTGAGGAGCGTTTTGATATTTTGGATTTGAGATGCGGAGATGATTGGTTTTGATAGTGTGCAGAAATATTTTTTTTTTTTTTGAAGGTTTAGGATTTAGTTTATAGAAGAACTGTAATTACGAATGAAAATTTTAATTTTTATATACGCTGGGAATAACAGCGAGTATCGAAAAAAAGCGTCGTGATTTCGCCTTAATGAATCCCAGGCATGGAGACGAGATCGTTTTTTTCAAGACCCGCAGATTCCTCGCGTCTCTGAGATATTGAGGATTTATTATCGGTCGGCGATGGTGTATAAGGTTACTCTGGCTTCTTTTAGCAAAATGAATGTTTGCTTTCGATCGCGAAGAATGCCGATATTTGCACCAAGTTTCACAAAAAAATTTATTCTCGGATTATTTTGTTATAATTGATTCAATCCGCGGATTTAAGTTTATATATCCAAATGCATCCTTGACCATAATGCAATACTTTTCTTAGCAAGAGCAAAATTTTCAAGGGTAAAGCCGCAGCGTTAATGGAAAGCTCTTCGGCGCTTTTTAATTGTTGCTCGTTCCTTTTGGAACTCGTAAATCATGTTAATGCCGCGGCACTGTATTTATTGCAAAAAGCTTAAATATGGGTTTCACTTGCTACACTGTAAGCGTTATCGATGACAACGGGATATATATAGCCGAGGCGCTCGAAATTTATTTTTATAATATCTTTATCAGCGAGAAAATTATTTATTTTTACCTCGGCTTTAATTTCAAAACCCTTTGAATCCGGGCGCACTTTTTCGCCTGGCCCGTATAAAAATTCCTTTCCTGCTTTATTTTTAGACGCACCCGGGCCGAATCCGCTAACAGCCTTCAATAAAAACCATAATTTATTTGCGCATTACCAAGAGGTATCGCTTTTTATGCTAATTTTTCGAAAGCCACGCATTAAACGTATCACTGATCCATAATACCGCTCATAATTGGCGCAAACGATATTTATTGTTCTCGTTCCGCGAGACCATAAAACAAAACTTCAGAGCTCTCGAGGTTCGAAGAAAGCCATAACTCCGGCCTAGCTCCGGCAGATCCGAAAATCCATTTTCCCCTGATCTCAAGATTAATCCGTCAAAAATTTTTCAGCAATCCCGATATAATTCATTATTTTTCACGCTGCACTCGGACCTCTAAAAAACGAAACGAAAGAAAGAGAAAAAAAAGACAAGCCGAGCTGACGCTATAAACGCAGGCTCCTTAAATAATGATGACAGGTCGGCGAAAAAATTCTAGGAAAAGAGAGAGATAGGAGCGAAACAGGTCATCCCGACTCTCAGCCGTGTATATATGTACGCACGAAAGCGAAATTTATCGTCCGATGCAGCAAAAGCTTCGATCCAGCCAGCAGCAGCGGCGCAAAACGCATTTCCGCAGACGACGCGGGGCGCGATTCTGATAAAAATTCTCCGAGGCTACTGCTGCAGAGCTGGAATCGTCGGGCCCGATTGGCTCGCGGAATTGTTTTTAATCAGCATTTTAACGATCGCGATTTGTTTGTTTTATCGCTGGCTTTTTTCGCTTGATGTTTTGCAGGTAAATACGAGAGGTCCGGGGCGTAAAGCTCGATGATTATTGTTTTGATCGGGAAAATAATTCTTCTTTTTTTTTTGTTTTTAATGGGCTGGTTAGAGGAGACTAATGAAAGTCGAATTTGAAATTAATTGACAAATTAGTTTTGTTGTTTTGTTTGGCGATTTATAATAATATTTTGGTGGAAGGATTCGCATAAAATATTCAAGATGACGGGCTGAGAAGTTGCTCTGCGGTGCAGCGGCTGATTCATCGTTAAACAAAAACAAAGAGGAATTTCGCGTATTCAAAAAACAAAAGGAAATACACACTAATTATTTATCAAAAAATATTTCTGTTACTAATTAATCATTTAATATTACTAGTTTTAGCATATTAATCATTCTAACTTTCACATACTTTTATTAAACCCAAAACACTTTGTTAAATCTACATCACCACTTTAAAACAAATTTAGTCAATAAATTTAACGTTAAATAATTCCTCTTTCTAAAAAAGAATTCATCCGCTTCATTTTTCATCTCCTTCTCTCGCCCACGAAACCCAACACCAAAAATCCAAGCAGCATCGAATACATCCGCGATCCAAAAAAGATCCGCTCACGTCTATCCGCGAGCTCGTGTATGTGTATGCGTGTATGAATGTGTATAATGCCGAAGAGTCCTGGCGCGCTTGCCAGCCGAATCGACCGAGAGAATTGCGGATCACCTTGAGCAATAAAAGAACAAGGAGCGAGCAAGAGAGAGAGAGAGAAAGAGCCTGCAGGCGAGCGAGCGCGCGCCCAGGATTTATAAGCGCGTTTATGCGCGAGCTATAAGCGCGCTCGGCCGAGAGACGAATAAAATAATTATTGTCGCTGAAATAATCGATCTTGCCTCCTTAACGAGAAGGATAGGGTTGTTGGCGACGGTAATTGAATTTTTTAGTTTAATGTTTGTTTATAATGTTGTAGAGAGAATTTTGTCTTTGCTATGAAAGATAGTGAATGGAATTTATTGCGAACTAGCTGTAAAATTTTTCTTAACGCGTTGCAAACTGCATGCTTACTTGTGTTTAAAACAGATGAATGGAACCAGCGAATCGATTTCTTATACTCTTGTCACCGCTAAAAAAGAGTAAAACCAAACAATCTTAAATCTTGCAATTACCAACAATTCCCAAACAAAAGCTCACAACATACCCATCTCATCCCTTAAAATCCATCTATACCCTCAACCCTACGTCTCCACCATTCAACCATCCACATCCCCAAAAAAACTCTACATCTCCGCATCGAACAAAGTGCAATCCGTCTCGCACGACCATATTCGCAAGCTGTGCGCGTCTCTACGCACTCTGCCTCCTCTCCTCCTGCCTGGCTGCGCGAAACTTTTATGCTCAAGGACACGCACACCAAGAGCCACACTCGCACACACAGAAACCCAGTCTCCGCAGGCGGCGCATATTCCGAAACCGAAAGTGCGATCCCGCGAAAATCTAACATCTCGCACAACCGGTCTAACCGGATTCGGGCTCTCTCGCTCCTCCCTCCCGCTCTCTGCGCGCGCTCTGCCCGGGAGGACTGGTTTTTTGGCAGCGCGCGCGCGCGCTGCATAGCGACTGCCTCGTCATTTGCAAAAAGGCCTTTTATCGCGAGAGCCTCTATAAGATGCAGAGGGGAAAAAACCGGGGAAACGTGTGGCGGAGGTCGCGGTTCCAAAAGTATAGTCCGGCCCGGCGATGCCGAATTAAAGAACCCAGTGACTCAATTTTTTTGCCAGGCTTATATGCCTGCGCGAGAAAAGTGAGGATCGGGGAGAGGTCGCGACTTTTTGCGTGGGAGGGGAGAGAGAGAGAGAGGGCTCTTGTTGTTGTTTGACTTTTTTTCGATGCGAGGAGATCGCTGATAATGCGCACCGGGTTTATTATTAGAGTTAACGCGGCAGTTGGCGTTTGGGAGTTTTGCGCGCGCTGGGGCATGCTTCCTTTTGCGTTGAAAACAATTTTGATTTGTGGGTTGCAGTTTGCGGAGTGTTATTCTATGAATTATTGTTTATTTATCTATTTTTTTTCTTTTTTTTGAGGAGCTCGGAAGATAATAGTTGTAACGATTATGCATCTAGTTATTGTTTGAGCTAGTAAAATAATTTTTTTAATTATTTATTGTATTCTTTGAATTATAATAATATGAGATATAAAGTCTTTCATTACCATTGGCATGCTTGTGTGCTTCGCGTACGTTACTGTAGCAATTTTATATGTGCTATCATAAGATCATTCATGATCAAATTAAAATTTAACATCATACTGTTTTGAGTAAATAGGTACAATTTAAAATAAAACTTTACTATTTGTTAAAACTTAACAAAATGATGTACTAATTCACTTTTTCTGTTATATGATGAATACTAACTATCGTTATGAAACATATTACCCAGCAATAAATGATACAAAAGTAATAATAATAAATAAAATTATAAATTTGAACTAATTATATTACTTGTAAAACTATGAAAAACTTACCCATGAAGTACTTAATCAATTCTAGAGATACAAACAATCAGACAGTACAAATATCCTGCAAAAATGATTTACATGATCAGTAATTTGTAATATGATAGAGTTAAATCATTGTATATTCTGTCTGTGTTAAAAAAATGTACCATAAAAGTAACGAAGAGAAAGTATCGTTAAAGCTAAACTAAAGTACCAAAATAATTTTCATAATAAAACAAATGAATTATCAAAATTCTTAAAAACTTAAACTAAGGAAAAAGGAACATGATATATACCAAAAGAAAGGAACAAGAAAGGAACAGAACTCAAGATCAAGGCAAACGGAAAATAGAGCGCATAAAATAAACAAGGCAAAACAAAGATAAAAACATTTATAAGGCATCTCGTATTTATTGTAAGTTTTATTGGTATAAAAAAGTGAAAATGGAAAAAAAACAGAACAGAACAGCCGCAGCCACGTCGAGGCGCGCGCGCACACGCGAATTCGCTCCGTATACAATCGGCGCGCTTGTTTCGAATCACGCGCGCTTTTACAAGAACACAAAGACTTTGTCGTCGTCGTCGCGCGGGCCTCGTCGCGGCGCACTTAACTCTCTCGTCAGTCACAAAAAAAAAATAGTATTAACATACTGTATATTTATATATATGCGCAAGTGTACGCGCGCACGCGCATTCTCGCTCTCCTGCAAAGTTGCGACCTATTATAGGAACCTCGTTCCGATCTAGAAATAGTTTCTCTCTCGTGTCTGTCTGTCGACGCTCGAGCATTTACCCCATTTCTTTAGCTACGGACCGTCTTGGAGCCGGTAGAAGGAAAACGATCGATTCTTGATCGATTTTTCTTTTGTCTATTCTTTTTTTTCTTTTCCCTCATCATAATCACATCTCGTTTTTCTTCACCCTCTTGAAA
Organism: Eupelmus azureus; assembly: GCA_030522685.1. NCBI lineage: Eukaryota > Metazoa > Arthropoda > Insecta > Hymenoptera > Eupelmidae > Eupelmus > Eupelmus azureus. The sequence continues at coordinate 18,852 of JAPYZA010000912.1, read as the reverse complement.
GTACAAAGATCGCAGTCTTTATCTCTCTCGTGTTTTTTGCATGCTATTTCAGTTCTACTTAGGGCTGTGCAAAGTTATCGATAAATCGATTCTTTGTCGATATATCGATTTATAGCGATTTATCGATGTATTTCGACAGTCTTAGCGTAACTAATTCGTAACAAAATATTCGATAATCGATATATTATTTATGTACCGATATATCGGTAGTTTATTTCATTTATATCGATCTATCGATAAAATTTGTTTAGCCCCGCTTTAACAGATTAATAATAATAAAAAAAGAAAGAGTCAGTGACTTAAATTTTTCCTCTAAAAGCGAGAGAATCGATCTTCTTTTGAGCTGCGCGAGCGTCGATTGTTTTATTTAATGTGCGATTTTTTGTATTACAGTCTACTGAGAACGACCAAAATAATAATAAAAACTCAAAAAAATTATACGCATAATTCTCAACTTGCAAGCTTTTCGCATTTCTCGTTTACAAAAAATAATAATAATAATCATAATAATATAATAATATATTCCACTCAACATATACATACAATCATGATTTCGAAATAAAAAGAACAGCCAATTTGATTTGAAACAAAAATAATAATTTATTTCCTAAATATAAGAAAGTATATAAAAAAAGTCCATCGCTTACATCCGACACATAATAGTATTATAGTCCTCAAAATTTCACTCTCAATTTTTCTCATACTTCTTTCCTTTTTTTGCGTTATTTCGCCTATAATATAAAATCGTCCATTCGAGTTTTCACGCGCAGCTCCACTTCAATATCGTATTGCACTCGGTACTTAAAAAAAAAGGAAAAAAGGAAGCAAGTACAAAAAAGTAAAAGGAGTCTCGAATTAAAGCTTATATATACGCACAAGCGTCCCTTTGACTTTCGAAATTTTGCGAGCGGGCGCCAAGCGAGCGAGCCAGATGAAAAGTGTACGAAAACAATAAAAAGTTGCGGCAGTGGTGGGGGGATCTCATAATTAAAATTGAAATTGCCGGTCGTGCTTTACCGAGACCCAGAGATCAAAAGCGCGGCGAACCCGTCGAGAGTCTTATGAATTATATATCAATAAAAAACGAGCAATAAAAAACAATATTTCATCTGTCTATTGTAGGAGATATAGAATCATTCATTTATTTATTTATTTATTTCATCTCTGTGTCTGTATATATATATAAATATATGCGCGAGCTTACAAGCTAGTTTTATTATATTTTTATGTATACATATGGTTTCATTGAGCGTTTGGCGGTTGACGGGGGTTAACGACGCCGGCGCATGCGCCGTGAATCTCGGTAAGCACGAGAACGTACAACAAGTTGGCAATCATCAACAATGTATATGTATATATATGTATATATCTCTGTTTACGTATATTATTTGTCCATATAAAAATCGTATTTCTCTGAAATTCATTGGCTCGCTCGCTCCGCGACCGGGCGCATTATTTTTTATAACAATAATTAAAAAATTTTGCGCTTTATACGCGGCGCTGCTCTACGCGATTAGAGTGACAAAATAATATTCATTGCCATTGCGTCATGGGTACAAAATTATTTTGTCGTCAAGTTTCTTTTGTTCTTTCTAATTTTTTGCGTTTTTTTGGTTCTCTGCGAACAGAGAGGAAGACGTTTGTATATATTTTTGTTTTACATATCTGCTTTTCTGCAAATGGAATTTGCCTCGCTTTAGACGGAATAAAATTCGTCGCGAGGACGAGGAGGAAAATTGTTGAGCCCGACGTCGCGCAGTCACCTATACGTAGTCGAGGCACCAAAGAAAAATGATTCTGAAACAGTTTTTGAGTGCGGGTTTACTGTACTTATTCGTTCAAATTTCATTTGTATTAAGCTATACAAATTTTCTCATCAGCACTCGATTTAAGATTTATAAATAATCAAATAAATTCATCAATTTTGTTTTTCATCTAGTTAGCAAAAGTTCTCATTGAGCAAAACAATATTTAAAAGTCTACTATGAAACTATTTTCAAAAGCTTACACGAAGAAAGCTTTTGAGAATAGTTTTCTATTTTCTTTTGAATGGATGCACACATTCTTTTTATAGAAGGAAGAACTTCAGAACTTCTGGTGTAAATCACCTTTACATATTTAAAGTTGGAAAAGTTTAGAAAACTCGTTCGTGCTAGTTTGCTAAATCAATACAAAATTGAGGAATTTTCAAAATTGCTCAGAAACGTTTATCTCCGATGTCTTTCAAATATCAAAATCGATAAGTGAAAAAGAAAGACGCGCAGGGGTCTAATAAACTAGACGCTTATGGCACAATGCACTTGAATTACAAAAGAAATAAAAAAGGCAAGGAAGAACTAAAGTAACGAAATAAAAACATCGTTTGTCTGTATCGTGTAATAACAAGGTAGGAAAAAGGTCACTTAATGTTAACATTAGCAGAATATAAATTTTGATAAAAACCTCATTCATCAAATGTTCAAGTTAAAAATTATATCAGTACAATATTTTGTTTTATCGCATCAATAACAGCTACCGACATATTATTTTGTTGTTTGTTTATCTACAAACAGTAAAGTTTAATATATCGGTAACTAATATTTCAGCAATAAAGATTAACTTATTCGTCAGGAAGTTGAATGAATGAAATTTTTATCTGAAAACAATATACCATGCAAAATGGCAAATCCCACGTGGTTTTTTCTTTCTTTTCCTCAACAGCGCATTGGTACACGACAGAAATGATACGCGAATTGACAATCGAGTTGTTCAGCTAGGGAGGGATTAACAAAAAAGAAAAACTGGGAAAAAACGGTTCGCAATGTAAAAAAATGGCATTTTTCGTATATATATCACACCACACGATGGATTTTGTGACTGCGAGATACTCCTGTAACGATATGTAATAATAACGTCGACGGCAAATGTTCGGATGCGATATATATGGGTGTATACAGAACAACAAAATGGTAGTAGCGAGTCTTCCGCGGATATACAATCAACAAAACAAAATGGCGTTCGGCTTGCATATACACGCACGCGCGCGATTATTATTGTTCATTTATTTTGTCCTGTTATACCATCGAATTTCATACGACAGGTGAAGTACACTTGTAGTAAGAAAAAACGGAGCTATATGGCGCATAGAGTGGAGAAAGTGTTACAATAATAATATAATAGCAGAAAAATAGTAATAATAGTAATAATATCGATAATAGTAATAAAATAATCAATAATAATATTGGCGATAAAAATAATTACAATTGATGGCAATCAAGAATAATAATAAAGATAAAAACAAGAATCTTTCCGTATCTACAAGTTGCCTACGAATTAGGCTTAAATTTATAATTTACACTAAAAAAGCTGTCTAATATTTCCTCTTCTAATGTTATTGTTCGTTTCGCCTTTAAAGTTAAAATCGATTTAATAAAACAATAAAAACAATGAGGGAAGAAAAAAAACTTTAAGTATTTTCACCCTGTGACGCAAAATACAAAGACCCCGACAATGCACAAAAGAAAAAGAGAGCGCTTGCTTATTTTATCCTTTTTACTCTACATTTTATGTATACAAAGTCTTCGAAAATCTCTTTCGTCCCGTTTTTGTCGCGTTCAAACATATTATATATGCCGCGGCCTAAACATAGTATGCATTCGTTAAAATTATGAAATATCCATTTTGTTTATCGTTCCTTAAAACGTAATAAATGCAAAAAGTTAAGTACGCATTCTTATTAAAAAAAAATCCGACGTCTCACCGTGGCTTTGTATGTTTTACTTTATTTTTCTTGCGTCGCACGATAAAAGTCCGGTAATATATTGTGCGGGGTGAATTATGAAGGATTTCTCATTTGTCATTTTCTACCACTTAAAGAGGTTTTCCTTGTTTGGATTTAACTATTTTTGTATGGATAAAATCTTAAAAACGCCAAGAGCTTAAAAAATAATATTCAATTATTAACGCATAAATTATATTGAACAAATTTCCTTATTTTTGAAGTATTGCTGAACAAGGAAATTCTCTGAGTGAAGAATCTTCATTTTCAATGTCACTTTCTCGATTGCTATAACGTACAATAATTATTTAATTTTCCCCACTATTGGAAGAATATTGAAGAAAAAACGATTACAAGTATTGCACGCCTCTATCACTATTTCAACTTGCAGACCTGAAACCGGAACGTTCTCAAATAATAAGGTAAAAATTGAGAATAAACAGTCATTTATGTTCTCAAACAAATGACTTATATATGTGTCTGTGTTTCCGTATAATACAAACTTAACTTTGTTTTATAGACATTCCCATTTATCTGTTAACTCTGTGTTGTCTGTAAAAAACAAGTGATTCTTTTTTACGTAAATGCAAAAAAACAGAGCTTGTATATTACACATGTATATTACGTATGTTTTGGCAATATGCAATGTATCTGTATAGTGTCTCTGTGACCGTGTGTTTGCGTTTGTGTGTTGCGGCCAATCTCAGTCGCGGCGCGCCAGCGCAGAGAGAGGGAGAGAAAAAACCTTGTGTTTGCAATTTATTCAGTGAACTCTCAATTAGTCGTTATCTAGCAATTATACACGTGAAAAATAATAAAACAGTGACAAAATAAAACAGTAAAAAAAAAATAATAATCAATAATATTATCAAATGTAATAACGACAACATCTACGTTGAGGTATATGTCATGCGAAGAAGTTCCATTACAAAAAAAATGGATAGCACTGAGACCTGCTTATACGGGGAAAACGTATAAAAAAAGGCGTTTCTGTCTCTGTTTTTTGTTTGTTGTTATCTCACTTTACTCCTTTTTTCCTACGAAAATAAGAACAACAACGAGAGGTTCACCTTACACATTATCTTTATAGCGTAGCGTACATGAGCATTCTTTCATCGGTACCGGAAGTGTGCGAAAACCACCAAATGCTTATACCAAGAGACGCGCGCATGCCGTTATTACGCGGTTATATTGTGTGCATATGAAAAAAAAAGAAAGAGAGAAGACTTTAATGGTACGCGCACGCGTTTTTTTTGTCGTAACGAGCGAAACCACGAGCACCCGCGGCCTTGAGATTCTCCTAGTCCGAACTTTTTTCGCTTTGCTTTGTAATTCCGACGGGCGCGTGCGTTTGTTTTCTCCGTCGCCGAATGACTTCGAACCGCCAATTTTCGTCCGTGCCCACTTGCGCTTTTTGGCTTCTTTTTTGTACCTAAAATCACGAATCAGATCCAATTTCGTGTCTTCAACAAAATCTATTGCGGAATATCATTACTAATTATAGACATAATATCGATATATCGGTAGCATCGATAGTATCGATACTATCGATAGCATCGATAATATAGAGATTTGTTGATTAATTTTTTTTATAGGCACTGAAGAAATTGGCGACACGATAAATTTACACGAATGAATGATGACGGTAATGATGAAAACGGTAATAATGATAACAATCAGTGCCACATAACATACAGATCGGCAAAGATAAATAGACTCGCCATTTTAATGATTTTTTCAACAAAAAAAAAAAAAAAAAAAAACACGGGTGAGAATAAACGTAAATTTTTAAGAAAGACTTTGAGAGCCACAATCACATCGTCAAAGCGCAATAATGTACATTTTGACGTTTTGGCGCTTCGCACAACATATATGCGTCATATATATTATGCGTTCACACGTTTTATTTATATTTTTCTTTTAATATGTATACGCGGTATAAGACTTATAACCTAATGAGTCGTTTTTATTTTTTTAACGTGACACCTCTTTCATGACACGGTTTATTTATATCCTTAAAATTCCCTTAATAACACTTCAGAGCGCATTTTTTTCATCCATTTTTTCTTTAGTCCTGTATAATCGGAGTATCATTAATTGCAAGTATTCATTTTTATATATATATATATATATATATTTATATGTATACACGATTTTGTATACGCAATATGTAAATATTTATAATGCACATGCACGTACACACGCACGCACAACTAAAAAATACAATTAAATTACTGCACCAATTAGCAGCAATTCCGAGGCACTACGAACAGGCCATAGTAAATATGGCCACACAATTATCATCTCAAATCTCTGTTTTTTTCATCAAATTAAAAGACTATATAGAATATCTAATACATAATAATTAATATATATATATATTTATGTATATATATAATATATATATATTTTTTTATTTATTCTTCATATATATATCCGTATTTCGTACTAAGTATAGATCATAGTGAATTGTGTAATATACAATAATAAGAGAGATCACACGTCTTAATGTAGAAATTTAAAAGACTATCATCTAGTACGTAAAATTTGTTAAGTATTGCCACGAAATGTACGAATGAAGTCCATGACGATCATGTTCAAGACGAATAATAACGATGTAATAAAGGTATGCAATGATTTATGACAAATATGAGAATGGATGAAAATGATGTCATGGGACGACGATGATGAGAATGATAATGATAACGATAATGGTAATGAAAAATGACTATGATAATGATGATAATGATGATGATGATGATGATGATGCTGAGATGATAAATGATAATGAATGATGAATGAATGATGAATGTTAACACGAGAATGACGGTAATGACGATAATTTTATGACCGGTAGGAACGCGCACGATCGCGCGTTACGTATCCTCAACTTGAGCTACAATTTATTATCGACTATCCTAATTACTCTACCACTACGGTGTCTCAGCCTTCTTCCACGTTCCCTCCATCGTTTCGTTTTCTTATCTATAACTGCCGCCACCGCGCCTCCTAACTTTTTCTACTCCTCGATCTACCCTTTTTTTTTATTATTCAGCACCAATCCGATTTCACTATCGAAAGAAATAAATGCAATCAAAATATGTGTGGTCGTCACTGTCAATTAAAAACTAATCCGGCTGCTTTTTCTGTATAAATATACATATTCGAATATCGCGTCAACAGGATACCGCCAGAGTCTCGTACCGTTACTTTGCTCTTGTCTCATATATATTTACTCGGTATATATAAAGAACTATTTGTTATAACGCAGTCACGGCCGACATGCGACCACATAGAAGCTTGGCTTTTTACGAGTCGCACATCGGGAATAAACTTAATCTGGTTGTGTGTTTGTATGGAGTTAAATGCATGTGATTCCAATAAATCTTTTGATTCCACCCCTTATTTCTTTTCTTTTCTTAATAACTTTCGCACAGTCTTTCGAAGCCGTTCACTCTTTTCTCTACTCATACGATACACCCTCATTTTTCTTATCTTGCTCTCTCGTTATCGTTTACTCAGATTAATTTTATATCTTTCAAGATAAAATACACGCTATACATATGTACAGATGTTTTTCTTTTTTTTTCTTTTTTTTTTGATCCGTCTCATCCGATCTGTCGCGGCGCCACTATTTCTTGGACGCCCTGCTTTGTGTATATTTTTTTTTCGTATTATTTCATTCTTTTGTATAAACGTTTACAACGTTTATCTCTCTCCCACGACCTTCGATCTACGCATCCTACTTTACCCTATCACGGCATTCGGACTTTTTTTCCTCATTCTTTCATTCATCTTTTTTTTTTTAAACATAGGCAAGTTAAATATTTATCACAATCATTTCAGTCTAGTCGAAAATCGAACATGTTCAACCCGTTTTGCGAGAGAAACTCAATAGCATTGTGAAAAATGAAGTCTACGAATGAAAATTCGTAAAAAAAAATTCGTATACGCGATTCTCGTTTTGCCTCGCGCTCGCACGAGTCGAACTTCGACGCTCACATAATATTGACTCGAATAATCGTGACAGTATAAGGAATCTAAGATGACGCACGAAACATGCACGAAGAAGAAACGATCGGCATCGTATAAGTTTGATTGTGTTGTGTCTTATTATCGTCAAGCGTGAACGGGGATCGGACGAGTTTCATTCGTTGATATATTGTATCTGTACTATACAATATTATATATTGTATCTTTATATATACGTTACCTTATTCACGTGAATTGCCCTCGCTTCTTAAAATTTTTCATACATTCGGTTGAGACACACTCGCGGCGTGCATCAACGCATCGAGGAAACCTTACGATAACGAAAATGCGAGTCTCGATATTTATAAAGAACAAAAATATAAAAAGAAAATAATAAAACATGTATCTGCAGTATAAAAAGTAAAAGGAAACGGTAAAACACAAAGTCGGAAGAACAATTCCCTATACAGTGGACGAGCAGTCCGTAGAATGGCGTCAATGGTTGCTGCCGTGTTTGTTTCGTACGTTCCTATCCGTCCTCTATTCGGATGCGTTACACTCAAGGATAGAGCTGCTGGAGCGGCCGAGGCTGAGGTTGCGAAGGCGGTTGACTGCATCTGCCGCTGCTGGGCGCGTCCGGAGACGAGGAGGACGAGGCAACCGACGAGGGCGACGACGATGCCGACGAGGACGAGATCTGCTGCTGCTGCTGCTGATGTTGATGCTGTGGATGATGATGATGATGATGATGATGATGTTGCGGCGTCACACTGCTGCTACTGCTGCTGCTGCTGGCACCGACTGCGCTGAGGCATCGCTGAAATCTCAGCGGTATTCCTGCTTGCTAGTACGCCGCAGGATGGACGGCTAGTCACTGGGGCGGCAGGCCGGTGGGCGGCTTGAATTCTCCCGCGACCGAGACGACGTTCGACTGGCCGGTGAATTGGGCCGACGGCACGGTGGGCTGATGATTGAACGCTGGCGCGTAGCACTGAGGGAAGTAGAGCTCGGGCTTGACCACTGTGGGCGTGAGACCGCGCGTGACGGACACGGGACCGAGCCCGGCCGGTCCGCCGGTGCCGGCGCCAGCGCCACCTGGCGGCTTGGTGTCGCTACTCGAGTTTCGCCTGACCTTGGCCGCGTGCGGATTCATGTGGTTGTCGATGTGCTTCTTGACTTCGGGCTCGGTGGCGAATCGCCGCCGGCAGTTGGGCATGGGACAGCAGAAGGGCCGGTCGCCCTGGTGGGTGCGCGTGTGCTGATCGAGGATGGCCTTCTGGCGGAAGTCCTTGCCGCATTGCTGGCACTTGTACGGCTTCTCGCCCGTGTGTATTCGCAGATGCTGGTTGAGAATGGTGCGCTGCCTGAAGTTGCGGCCGCAGTAGACGCAGCCGTAGGGCTTCTCGTTCGTGTGGATGCGAAGATGCTGGGTGAGGTGGGACTGCTGCCTGAAGCGCTTGCCGCACTCGGGGCACGGGTAGGGTCTCGACTCGATGTGGATGCAGCCGTGCTGCAGCAGGGTCGACTTTTGCTTGAACTCCTTCTGACAGATGGGGCAGCGAACGTAGAGGGGCATACCGGCCGAGCGACCGTGCTGTATCACGTCGGGCAGGCAGCCCTTGCCGTTCGCGCCACCGGCGCTCTGCTGCTTGATGTATTGGAGGGCACCAAAGGTACCGGTGGCGCCACCTGAGCCGAAGACCGCGTGATTGCCGCCCTTCGGGTCTTTGAAGTAGGCCGGGTACTGGCTGGAGTTGCCGTCACCGGGCGCCGGGCTGAACGCACCCGACTGCGTGTCCGTGTCGCCGAACGTCGAGGCCACCTCCTCCTTGCCCTCCTCCGGCGGGAAGGGTACGTCCTGGGGCCACAGGGTCGGCGTCATCCCGTTCTTGAAGATCAAGTGCGGACTCACGTCTGAAATGATAAGCGGAGAAGAGAACGTTTTAATGAGGACGCGACACGACGGATCTTCGTCGTTTGTTGCGACGAGTTGTTGATTAATGTTGCGGTGATTTGATTATTATTTTTTAATTAGGAACGCGAGGGATTGTCAAGTTTGTTTACGCTTTATTCTAATGTTAATCAAATTTGCTCTGGAAAATTAGAATTTCATCTGTTTTGTTGCTTTCGACAACTTTGCGAGACGCGAATCTCGAACACCGGTAGTTCGAGGTAAGCGGTTACAATTTTGAAGAGATGCTAGAAATCCAATTTTACGATCATTGGATTCTGATCATTGATTATCCTGAAAATGCACAGTTTTGTTAGTTGTTATGTCTATGCACACTGCACAGACGGGGTTTGAAAGCAAAGACTAATAAGCGAATGGTCTGACGCGCGTGATTCAAGCCGTGATAATGAGTGTCAGTTGCGATGCAAGGACAGGAGGACTGATACTGATGGTTGGGATTAGTAAAGCATTTTTATACACGCAAGGTTGGCAGGATTGTCAAACAAGGTGTAGGAGATATTAATGTTGCAGCTTTACGCTTCCCTGACGTCTTGTTAAAAAATCCATTCTTTGCATTTACTTCAAAAAAACGATTTATTTATACAGAACTATAAACATTTGATTGGTTTAACAATATAAAAGATTCTTTGTTTTTGGTATATTTCGTTCCCAGATCGGTCGTAAATCATTACAACGCTCCAATTAAACAAATACACAACATTTCTTATAATTTTGCTGAGCAATACCAATTCCATGTCAAGTACAAATTCTGGATTTCCGCAAGACGAAAGGATCAACTACCAAGAGTTGTTACTTAATACTAAGCATTCGAGTTAGATCCACGCGAAGCGCGCCCAACGCGAAGACACAAGACACTCTTCCGTGATGAAGTTGACTGTCAGAAGTCAACCGCAAACTCGTTCTCGTTCAGCAATCATCTTCAGCGACAGAATTGACTCCTGGATGCATCAAAGAGGTGTAAACGTTATATACTTGGTCATCTCGTGTCCTCGCGTCGTCGCATCCCAATATATATCAATCGTATGTACAAAAAAGCTCGTATCGGGTCGTTATATGAAGTCCAAAAAGAGACGTCAACGCGCGAGTAGAAGCCCCCAGAAGTTATAGGAAAGCCAGGCTGCTGCCGTGGGGGATGGTAGGAAGTATATAACACAGTTAGCAGTATAATAGCAGTAGCGGATGACAAACGCTCGTATTAAAAAAGTGCCTAAGATTATGTTATGTATATATATATCCAGGAAATAAAATTTCTGTCTGTCGTTCGTTATTCAAGGATCAGCGGTGGGCGTGGCGGTGGACGCGCGACCGGTCAGCCTAGCGTCCGCCGCATCGACAACGTCGACGTCGTCATCGTCAATGTCGACGTCAATGTCGTCGTCAATGTCATCGTCGACGCCGGCATCGCCGGCTAACGCGCTCTCTGATGCAGTCGGGGAGTCTGGGTTAGGCAGAGAGAAATGCTCGCCTTGGTGTGTGCGGACGTGCTGATTCAGGATCGCCTTCTGACGGAAGTGTTTCCCGCACTCCGGACATTGGTATGGCTTCTCACCCGAGTGGATGCGCAGATGCTGGTTGAGGATGGCGCGCTGCCTGAAGGTGCGCTCGCAATAGGCGCAAGCGTACGGCTTCTCGTTGGCGTGTATGCGCAGATGCTGGGTCAGGTGGGACTGCTGCCTGAAGCGCTTGCCGCACTCCGGGCAGCCGTAGGGCCTGCTGTCCGTGTGGATGCGCTCGTGCTGGAGCAGGGTCGATTTCTGCTTGAAGTCCTTGCCGCAGGTCAGGCACTTGAACAGCCGTAGCTCGCTGTTGGCCGACTTGCTCGACTTGCCGTTCTGCTGGACAATGTCCGGTAGGCCCGAGGCCATGTTGGGACCGCCGGCTCCGCTGTACTGGTGGGCCTCGAGGCCGCCCGGCCCCCCGTCGCCCTGCCCGAGGCTCGTCAGCATCACGCCCGGCTGCTTCAGATAGTGGAGTGCCGAGAAGCCACCGGGGGCGAGCATGTGAGGCGGCACGGACGGCGACGGGTGGGGCCTCGCTTCCTTGAAGTAGTGCTGGGGATACTGCTGGAGCTCGCCACCCGAGCCGGGGAAGCAGTCGTTGCGATCAACATCGTGGGCGTTGATCTGCTGCTGGGGCGAGTGATCCTGGCCCTGGCTGTTCTGTACTTGCTGCTGCTGTTGTTGCTGCTGCTGCTGAACTTGCTGCTGTTGTTGTTGTTGCTGCTGCTGTTGCTGTTGCTGCTGCTGCTGTTGAGCGGCACTCTGCTGTTGTTGAGAGGCGGACTGCGGCTGACTCGACTGTATGTCCTCGTCGGGTGGCGTCAACGCCTGCGGCTGGTCCGGTGGGGCCGACGGATAGGGCGAGGGCACGGGCGAGGCCAGACTCGCCGGCTGAACCGTGTTCTCGCCTTCGACCGGCGGACCGCAGGCCTGCTGCGGACTACCCGAGGACGATGAGTTCTGCTGGGGCGGCTGCTGTTGTTGCTGCTGCTGCTGCTGCTGTTGTTGCTGCTGCTGAGCGTAGAGTCCACCGTCTTGGATAGATAACTGGCCAGGACCCCATTGGCTTTGGGGTCTGTCCATGTCGTCCTTGTACAGCACGTACGGCGCGCCAGTATCTGTAAGCAGAAGAAAAGAACAAGACCGTTGAGCAATGGCGTTTGAACTGTTTGCTGATTTTATGGATAGTCTTGCGTGAGTGGATCTAGGAGACAGGTGCAGTTTCGTTGGATATTTAGGAATGCTTATATAAAAATCATTCATTTGTAAAAATATAAATAAGAGATATTGTATATAATACATGTAGGGCTTATAACAAATGTTAAAGTCTGATTCTTAATTTTGGGTGATGTAAATGCATATAATAACTTTGGGACTAATCTGCCCTAAGTTGAGTATCATTCAATTTATACACTTATACAAATCACAGTAAAAAATGTGACAATCTCCATCTCAAGGGTAGGGGCTCAATAACTGGGCAAATAAAAAAAGCATTAACCAACATCAAAGTTGTTTGAAAGAGCTCCTTTCCTTGAAAGTTTCAAATGATTAAGCGAAATAATTCAGGATGTACTTTCATAATGATTTAAATCGTCTTATTACGTATGAATTATTAAGTGAAGAACCTCCTAGGCTCTAATTTATAGCAGCGCTCAACTCGCTCGCTCGAAAACTGATTCGTCGGCCAATTTAAAAAGTTTAATTAAAAATTTTTCTCAGCCGCGCGCAAGGGACACACAAGCGAGCCCGGACGCACAAGTGCCAAACCGCTACTCTCCTCACGTACACATACGTATATATAAAATAGATGCACTCACTCTGGCAAAAGAATATTAATGGTTCTCTGTGTGCGAGGCGCGCATGATCGATGATGTCTACAGCGCAGCGCCAAAGCGTCCATGCAATTTCCTAGGTAATTTCTTTTCTCTCTCACGGCTGCCGATCCGTCAACCCAATATTCGCGTGCGTCGCAAAATAGAATCGCGTGTGTGTAGACGAGAGAGAAAAAAAGGGCGAATGAAAGAAGAAGACGAAAACGATAAAAACGCGAGATACGCTCGTAGCTGCGAGAGACGCAACACAGAGGCGGATTCCCGAATCGTCGAGAATCTGGAAAAACCAGTTTGATCGGACTCGATGTTGTTGCAGTTCCGTTGTGACTAGTACAGGGGACATACTCAGCGAGGACATTTTATTGTGCAGATAACAATTATTATGGGAATCGCATATTATATGAGCTTCGAGATAACCTCTTGTAGACGTTTATTTTAATTCGCGTTATTTCTTCATCGGTAAATTAAGACCGATCTCTCGCTGTCTTCGAATGAGTGTCTCGTTAATTCAGTGGGTTTATGCTCAACCGAAATTTCCTCGTTCAGGAAATTTATGCTCGTAGTGAAAAAAAAAGTCGAGCGAAGTTGCGTGGACGTTTTTCGCGGGCCTTTGCCAGATTGATAAAAAATGTTATGAGCTTATATCGTGGCTGACGTTCGTGCCTTCTCTACGTAAAAAAGCACATCGAATTTAGTTGTATTATCGTGGGCCGATAAGATACGTCGATGAACTTACGCCGGCGATATGTTAAAGCACGTGACCCAATGCTGAAAGATTCACGCATGAAAAACGAATGTGAATTATTTGCATGTTGCAATTTGGACAAGTTTTAATATTAGGTTTGTACGAGATGGGAATTCTTATTTGTTTGAATAATTTGAGGATTTTTAATAGAAGAGAGTCTTAGGAAAAGGTATTTATAAAATTTATTAAGGCATTAGTTATATCAGCTACTTATAAGTCAATGACATTCATATGTTTATCATAAGATTAATTCTTTTGGAATTTTGTAATACTGTGGAGATTCTAGATCGCTCTTTCACATAAGTTTTTAACGACTTATCGAGAAACATATCGAATTTAAATAAAATCTTTTCGTTATTAAGTACACGTCAATCTATACTTATTTAAGTCATAAATTTAGAAGAGTAAAAGCTCAACGTCACAAAAATTATAACTACTAAGCTCGACAGCTAATATCAAAAACACGCAGATTACCAGATTTAAGGCGACATTAACATCGTCGATCTCATTATTAAATGCAAAAATAGGATTTTACGCATATGCAGCAGCGCTAAAAGTCAGTTACGCTTTCAGACTCCAGCTCCTATCGATAAGCGGTGTCAAACGACGACAACCAACGAAAACTTTTACCACCTCAAGCCGTCCACCCCACAAAAAAAAATCATCCCAAAAAAACTCATCGATCGCAAATACATAACTCTTACTTTCTCCAGCTGCTCGAGAGCGCAAGAGCTCGCAATATTCTAAACCGCCTTTTATCGCGCGGGGCGCCGCTTCGGCGAAACTCGGCGTTAGTCACACACACTCAGCGAGCCCAAAGGTTTATCAGGCAAGTCTGACCTCGGCACCACCGTGTTTCGCTTCGCATAAAAGTTTCGCGCGCCTCCGTTATCCTCATTTAAAATACAATTGTCCGCGCGATTTCCCATCTCCCCCCCTCCTATGCTCTAGCCTCGTGTGCGTGCATTCGTCTACATAAACAAAGCGGTGAGCGAGCATCAATTAAAGGGTCGATGATTCCTTGGAGGCGCGCGCGTATTATATCGGCGGCGAGCAGCGTTAAATAACGATTTAGCGAACTACCGACTTGCAACGGCTTCGGTTTAGCGACGAGACTGCGAAGCTTGTGTCGTCGTCGTCGCGCGGCAGACGGTTTACATACACACGCGCGCGTTTAGTAGGCCGGCCTTTCATCCGGCTACGGCTGAAGCTTCGCTTTTTTTTTTTAATTAAGTTTCTTTTTTGAAGTCTGGTCGCTTTGTGCCACGGGGGGATTTAATTAGCGGGCGCAGGTCGGAAGAGTGGCCGGCCTAAGATCGAAGATCGGAAATATGTGAAGTTTGATGGTTTCGCCGTGTTTGTAGAGGACGTTTTTTTAATTTTTAGTTGTTGTGAGGGTGAACGTTATTTAGGTATTCGTGATTTAGATTGAGATGAGCTTGGATTAAAATTAAGAAGAGCAGTTAAATTGGTAATTTGTAATAATTACTTTATTCTACGTTCAGCGTTCAAAGCCAGCTTTAAAGTTGACAAAGAAAGCTTTTGCCACAAACCCAATCGCATACTAGAAAAATAACCAAACAGGCAATTACCAATGTAACCGCTCGCTCCGAAGGGCCTTCAAAGTTATTTCTCCTCATCGTTAACCCTCGAAACCTCATTTCACTCCAGCTCGCAAAAAAGAGGCAGCTAAGTAATCAAGTACCCATCAGCCAGGCAATCGAATCGGTACATTCGCCAGCCGAAACCGCATCCCGGCCGGCCCTCCAGCCAAAAGAAAAAACAAAAACAAAAATTAGATTCCCAGAGAGCGGAAAAAAGATGGGCAGAAAGCAGAGCGAAAGAAGACAAACTCGACGATGATCCCAATCTCATTTCCCCTCGGCGCAACTCGGCTTCCTTCCAGCCGTTAAACCGAGCAGTCCGAAGGTTATTGTCCGAGTGCGTGGATGCATCTTCGATTTCCGGCGAGTCTGGGGGGTGGGAGAAAAGCGCGAAGGGACGGCGATATCCAGCGCGCGACGTCTTTACGATTTGTTTTGGCGGCGCTGTGGCAGCAGCGCTGCAGCGACGACTCAGACGCGCAGAAATATATAGCTGCTATAGCGAGAGAGAGAGAGAGAGAGAAAGGGACGCCATGAGGGGAGGGAAGGCACAAAAAAGGCGGCGGAGGAGAAGGCGTAGGAGAGGGCGAGAGAGAAAGAGAGAGAGCAGCTCGCGCTTGCGCAGCTTTTTCGTCGAACGGTATTTTTAAAGATTTTCCTTTCCGCGGCGCGCGCGGAGCCCAGCGAAGAGAGAGACAGAGAGAGCGGCAGCATGCTATATAGCGAGAGCGAGCTATATAGCTTTAAACGGGCGGGTCGTTGACGAGCCTCTCGCGTTCATTGCCCGATAACGTCGTCGTCGTCGTCGGCGGGGGCAAATTTTTATTTTCAACGCGCGCGAGCGCAAAGGTTCGTTCCCTCGGCCCGTTATTTATTTTTTTACCCGTGTTGCGCGCTGCGCGGGCGCGTTCGTTTTCTAACGAGGGGAGGGTCGCAATTTTTTTTTTTTTGCGAGGGCGTTCGTTAGATTGGATTGCACTTCGATTTTTTTCGACGCCGCGCGTAGCGCTGTAGTCGCGCTGTTGTTTATGAATCGCTTTCTGTCTCGCCCCGCTGCGCGCTCTCGCGGATCTCTCTGTGTTCTCTGGGTGCTGTGCGGAGCGAAATTTCGTAATTGACTTTGGCCCAGGCTTTTTTTTACATTGGCCCAGGGAGCTTGCCGGGCCTCTCGCGATCTGGAAACGTTTGGGTATAGCTGAGGATCAGGCCTGCTTGGAGGAGGTGGAGTTGGTTGGGTGCAGGTTCGGTCGTGTAATTCGGTTTTTGGTGTTGGGTTACGTGATTATAATCGGTCGTTTTACTAGAATGCGAAAGTGCAGTCTGATAAATGGAATTGAAGCGATTTGGAGAACAAAAGAATGGTTATGCGATTGTTATAACAAATTGTGTGTTATCAGTTTTTGCAACAATGCATTTTTCATTTAATCTCGAGATTAATGTTTACAAGAAGAAACGTTAGGAGACTTTGTATATCAAATTTATTCGGCGTAATTAGATGATATTGGTAGAGATATACTTAAAGTGATATGTTCTTTAGGAAAATCAAATTTCATGAAATTTATTGCTTGAAAAGAGATAGCATCAATTTATCTATTTCTTGCAATAGCTCATTTTCTCGTTAATGCTACTTTTGAGCTATTAAGTACTGATGATTCAAGAAATCTATCGATAAGGATATATATTAATGACTTTCGTTTTGCATAATTATCTGTAGCTTGAATCGTTGTTAGACTATTTACGTTACGACAGCAATGCAAAAGTATCTAACAATTGCAAATAAAAGTAAAACGTTTTATATTTACATTAGTCGAATATTTTTAGAACGATGCCAGTTGCATAACTGCATTACAAAGTTAATTAATCGATTATCGAAATTAGATACTTAGCAAAAACAGTCAAGTTTCTTATAAAGGCATGAATTCCTCAGAGTGAAAATAATTCGTATTGATTGAAGAAAATTTAAGGTGTAGTTACCGGCATCGAATATTTCGTATATTTTCGCTTATTAATCTAATGAAACTCGATTACTTCCAGTCCATCTCAATTAACCCTGAAATATTCAAGGCTCCTTCTATAAATACATAAGGTGAGATCGGGTTATATCAATTGTCTGACACTGGACATGTAATATTGCAGAAATATCTCATCCTTTATAGAATTTCTGATATATTAAATACCTGCTGGAATATTTATTTACTGAACAATTTGCGAGATTTCAATAATGATGAATTTATACTTTATTCCAATAATGAAAATATTACAAAAAGTATCCGGTTAAATGAAGTTTTAATTTCTCTTTTGAGTGACTAATCAACTTATTGTTTTATCAAGTTCATCATTAAAAGCGCATTCGAATTACACCAAGTCAAAAAACGGATTAGAACTCTTTTCAAAATTCAATAAACAATAACTCCAAACTTAATAATTCCATCCAGATAATCCTAAATCAAGACCACTGCCAAATTAGCACACTTCGCAGCATCTCAATCCACGGAACGCAAAAACAAAAAAACAAAAAAATCCACAAGACTCCTCCAATTAATGCTCCAGCTCTGGTCCTCTTTTTCCCAAGCTCTCGTGCATACGAAATCCTCGAAAGCGAGCATCATCGAGCGAACAATCGAGTGGCCTCATCAATCTCATTATCAAATCGTCTCGATCGCCCTCGTGTATGTATATACGCCACTCTGCGGACCAAGCGCCTCTCGCTCGAGCGCACGGATATAGGATTTTTTTTATAATTGCCTGCCGCGTTTTCGAGAATTCGTTTCTCTTTTTTTTTTCCTCTCGTTTATCTGGTTCGCAGGTCCGACTCTCTCTTTCTCTCTCTCTCTCTCTCTGGCTAGTCGCATATATACTCTAAATTTCGCTCGAGCGCGTGCACGACTTTGGTTCTGCGGATGATCGTTTTCGTTGGATTGGGAGAGCGAGACTTTTGGCTACGGTTGTGATTTTTGAGGTTGTTGTTAGGTTTGCTTTTGGATTAATTAGTACGTGTAGTTAATGAGTGGCTTTTTTATTTGTTCTTAGCTTCTTAATTTTTTTTACCTTTGGGCAGGACTTTTATTTACGGGTTTTATTAGTCTTGAGCTTTTTGAATTTCATTCTTTTTATATACTTGAAACGCGTTTTGTTCTATTTGTGAATCTGCCTTTCTTACGATAACTAAGCTTTATGTTGCTGTCGTTCGCAAAAATAAAACATCTTTTTTCATCTCATTGGTATTTTTCGTCATTTCCTGTTTCATTTACGTTCAAACTTTAAACCTAACATTTTTTGGCATTTTCATTTCTATTTAAAATACAAAATTTCATTTTTAAGCATGAGTACACTAAGGCAACAATCAAAGACATTACGTATTTTGTAAAAGTAACTTTTACTGTCACTTCGGTAAAATTACCATCGCTCATCGAATCCATTTTCATCATCCCACAAACAAATATTTCCCCCAACTCTCGGACAACCGTACTC